>PVLA01010878.1:0-58687 GCA_004027455.1 Hydrochoerus hydrochaeris | reverse complement strand
TGAGCCAATCCCCTGTGCTTCAGTCTCTCTCTTTTTTTTTTTTTTTTTTTGGTTCTGGAGATTGAACTCATGACCTCATGTTTGCCAAGCAGACACTTACACGGCTGAGCTAAACCCTCTGGCCCTGCTTGAGTCTTTTAATGAAAGAGTATTGAACATCTACTATGTGCCAAGCCCTATGCAGATCCCAACTTGCTTTTTCCCCTCAGTAATGTGTGTTGGGCATTATAGTCAACACTTGAGGTAAGCAGTTCCACCAGAGCCCTTGGGGGATTTGAAAAGGCCACAAGGCCAGGCCTCCACCACGTGAGTTGCATTCAAAGCTTTGGAGGTGGGACACCCCACAGACTTCTCTGAAGACACTAGGAGTGCAGCTTGGGCCAGGAATCCTGCTCTGGGCTTCTTCTCACCGCTGGGAGTAGAAGCCACCCCTGCTTGGAGACCTGGATAGAAGCAAAGGCCACAAGGGTCTTGCAGTACTGCTGTCTGTCTGGAAAAGTAGAGGAGGGGAGATCAGGGACACATCCCTGCATTGTCGTCATGATGTCACAGTGTCTCTCTTTGTCCCGGGGAAGATTACTAAGCCAGATAAGGCGTCTCAAGGGCTTGAGGTTTCCCCTCTGTTCATCAAAGAAAGCAGTCAGGAGGGGACTGGAAGATGCCACATCCAGGGACCAGCAATGCCCAGGAATGAACCTGCCCAGCATCTCCTTGAGATGCAGCCCAGTGCCACCACTCTGTTCATCCCTACAGAAAGCATTATATAAACGCACACCCATTCTGGAAATGCAGAATTCAATAACTGAGTAGCTTGTGAATATACTGTGTGTGAGCACCTGGGTACAAGTCCCTATGTGTTTTTGTGTGTGTCTATGTGGGCATAAGTTTGTGTGTGTCTGCATGTGAGTGTGTCATATATCACCATGTGTGTCTGGATGTATCTGTGTGGGAGAGATTTCTGCATGTTTGTGTCTGTCTACTGTGTATGCTATGTGATGCATCTGTATGTAGTTGTGCTTTCATCTGTGTGTGTGTGTGTGTGTGTGTGTGTGTACTGGTGCATGTTTATGTGTGTTTGTGTATGTCTGTGTTTGTCTTGTTGGTTTGTAAGTGCATTTCTGTGTGTGTGTATCTATGTCTGTGTGCCTGTTTGTGTATGCTGGGGTGTGTTGGGTTGTACGTGTGTATGTGTGTGTGTTGGTGTGTGTGTGTGCCTGCATGTCATTGTGTGGGGTGTATGTTGGTGTGTGTTGGATTGCATGTGTGTTGGTGTGTGCATGTATCTGCATGTGTCACCACTGGTATTTGTGTGTGTATGGTCTGGAGCAGTGTGTCTTGCTCACCCCATATCCCTATTGTCCAGGATGATGTGACCTATGACACACATCAAGTGCCTGCCTTTCATGGGAGCCGGCAGTGGGTGCAGGCTCTGGGCTCAGGGTCGGGTGCTGGGCTCTAGGTGCACGGGCGCTGTTCCTCCAGAGGCCCAAGTGACTGCTGCAGAGCTGTGGGTGCTACTCCTTCACTGTCCCACACTCCTGCTGCCAAGAGCGGAACCCAAGGCAGGGCCGCTTAGCCTGGCTTCCACAGGCCACGAGAGAAAGGGCTGTGACCTGGAGAGTGCTTATCCCTCTGGGCTCCCGGGTATTAAGGGGATAAAATAGCAATTGTGATTCTGATCAGTGGGCTGAGCGCAGCAGACATTGCTCTGTGAACTCATCTCACAGGCCGAAGAAACACATCCTACTCTTTTGGCAGTAATTGGTCCTGGCTCTGCCAGTCTCTAAGAGGGCTTTGGCTCCCCTAGGAGAAGCCTCAGACCTTTCAACCTCCCTCCAAGGTCTGGGCCCAGACCTCTCTGTGTCCTGCTCCAGCCATACTGGCCTCTGTTCTCTCTTTCCTCACTCCTTCCTCCTCTCTTCTGCCTAGAACTTATAATTATCATCCAGATACATCAGACTTGGGCTGTGTTGTTTTTTCTCCATCTTGTGTGAATATGGGTCACAGTCAAAGACCTCACTAGTGAAAAAAGATCCAGAAGTTGTGTTCTTTCTCCACTTGATGCTAGCTTTCCAAACACATTTATTCATTAACTTAGGCTGCCTTTATGAAGGCCCACGTGGCCTGGACTTTGTTCGAGAATGAGGACTATTAGCGCCCAAGCTGAGAGCCCAGCATAGGAGCCACACCAAGCCTATGTGGTGGGATGTGCCATGAAATGGCCACACACAGTGACCAGTGCTCTATGCCAAAAGAGGTGGCTGCTCTCCCAGCCTATCACAAGCCAGGGTGGTCTTCTGGGATAGACACAAACTGAATCTCAAACTGAACCTTGAACTCTTGCCCCCTGCAATGCCCTGCCCAGTGCTTGCCCAGATGAGCCAGGCGCTGAGCCTGTCTAAAGCCACAGAGCGATTTATGGCCTTGTTTGTTTCTTGAACTCACTTTGTAGCCTAGGTTGGCCTAGAACTCATGAGGATCCTCCTGTCTCAGCCTCCCAAATACTGGGATTAAAGGTGTGTGCCATCATATCTGGTTCACTTTTTTTCTTTTCTTAAATTCCCAATTTGCCTTTAACCTTTACCCACTGTGAGTTTTATAGCGGAATGTTGGCTAAATGCCTTGGGCTTAACCTATAGGCCTCAAAAACACTGGAAAGTTGTGTATTATAACCTGCTAATCTCCTTAGTAATCAGTTCTGTTCTCCTATTGGAATTAACATAAACACCTGTTCATGCAACTCCATTCATGGACCACAGAAAACAATGCTACAAACCAACTGCAGAAGAAAAGCAAAGAGAAGTCCTTCCAACACTGAGAGATGTTCCTAAGAGTGAATTAAACCAGAGAAGTTCTTTCTTATAACCAAAAACCGATCCTGAATTATATGCGAATGTTCTAACACTGAGAACTTACTTACAACTTTTTAAAATAATTTTGATCATAATTATTTTGACCATCTTTTTAATTAATAGCCAAAACTAAAATGCAAAAATGTTAAATTTCTTTTAGTTCCACTAATAATGTAAATGTTCTCCAATATAATTCTTAATGGGCAGAAAAAATAAAACAAGGCATTACCATAGATACTGAATCTTTAATTGAATCATTTTTTTTCCATTTTTTTATTTAAAGAGAAAAAAAACAGGAAAAAGGTAGAAATATTACAGAATTTCAAGAAAAGAAGATAAATAGTAAGAAATCACTAGTTGATACATTACACATTGTTCTTTTAGAAATAGTTATTCAAGTTACAGGATTAAAACACTCAAAGTAGGCACTAAAGCAGTGAGAGTGCAAACAGATCTGTTCAACAATCCAATTGAATCATTTTTTAAAGAAACATTCATCATGGTACATTTTAAATATTCTAAAATTCATTCTGTTCATGTGTACAGTTCAGCATTGCCACCCCAGCCCCAGGCAACCACCAATCCATTTACTATTTCTCTGAATTTGCTGTTTCTGGTAAATAAGTGGAGTCATAAGATACATAGTCTTGAGTCTGGTTTCTTTTGATCAGTCATATTGTAGCATATGTCATTGGTATGTGTCTTATTATTATTGAATAATGTTCTGCTGTGTGAACAGATCACATTTTGCTTATTCTTTTATCAAATGATGAACTTTTAAGATGTTTCCAGTTTGAGGCTACTATAAACAATGCTGAAATGAACATCAACTCACAAGTTTTGTGTAGGTATATTTTCAGTTTTCATTTCTCTTGGGTAGATAGGAGTGGAATTTCTGGGCCATATGGTAATTTTGTGTTTACTTTTTAAGCTGTTTTCCAAAAAGGCTATGCCATTTTACATTCTCACCTGCAATATGTAAGAGCCATTTCTCCACATCACATCCAGAATTTGTTACTATCCTGTCTTTTGATTATAGTCCTTCTAGTGGGCATGATGCAGTAGCTCATTGTGGTTTTAATCTGTATTTTCCTAATAGCTAGCAGTGTTGAGCACCTGTTTATGCGTTTATTAGCTACTTGGTATAGCTTCTTTAGAAAGATGTCTCTGCACGTCTCTTGTTCTACTTTTGATTGGGCTGTCTTCTCATCACTGAAGTTCTTTGCAAATACTGTATATAAATATAAACGCTTTATCACATTTGGTTTTACAACTGGGTGTGGTGGTACACACCTATAAGCCAGCATTTAGGAGGCTGAGGCAGGAGGACTGCTGTGAGTTCAGGGCCAGGCCAGGCTATATACTGAGTTCAAGGCCAGTCTGAACTACATAGTGAGACTCTGTCTCAGAAAACAAAAACAAAAAAAATTGGCTTTTCAAATATTTTTCCCTAGTCTGTTTCTTGTATTTTCACTTTCTTAATGATCTTACTCAACCCAGCTTTATTAAGGTATTACTAACTGATGAATAAAATTAGATAAGCATAAAGTATATAATGTGATATATGATGACCACAATCAAGGAATCTAACATACCTACAATGGTGGTTTTTAAGGTCAAATTTTTTGAATCTTTTATTTTTTTTAAATAAATCATGGTGTTATGTCTTAAAATTCTATGCCTGGCCCAAGGTTTTGAAGAAGTTACTTCCTCACCATCTATTCTTCTAAGAGTTTTACTGTTTTAGCTTTTACCTTTAAGTTAATGATTCAATTTGAGTTAATTTTTGTGTATGGTATGAGGTAAGGGCCTAAGTTATTTTTTTCCTGTGGATGTCTAGCCACTTATTCTAACACTATTTGTTAGACAGACTATCCTTTCTCTCAGTGAACTGTCTTGACACATTTTTTTCAAAATATTAATCGAATATAAATATAAAGGCTTGCTTTTAGACTCCTGATTCTGTTCTATTGATCTGTATTTCTGTTTTTTGCCAATATCACACTGCCTTGGCCACTGTAAGTTTATAGCAAGTTTTGCCTATTTAAGGTGTTTTGGTTTTCTGTATGTATTTTAGGATCAGCTTGCCAATTTCTGATAAAAGTGGCCGTTGGAAATTTGATAGAGATTATGTTGACTCTACAGACTAAATTTGGGGAGCATTGCCATCCTAATGATACTGTCTCCCAATCCAAAACCACAGAATGTCACTTTACTTAGATTTTTTTCCCTTAGTAAAGTTTTGTAATATTTAATATATACAATCTGTGTGCCTTTCTTTTGTACTGTGCTTGCCAAGTAGGTGCTTGTGCTGTTGTTATGTCCCCACCCCTCTAAGTACTTCTTTTGTTAAATGTATTACTAAGTATTTTATTATTTTTATGACTTTATGAATGGAACCATATTCTTAATTTTCTTTTCAGAGTGTTCATTGCTAGCCCATAGAAATAAAATTGATTTCTGTACACTGACCTTGTATCTATAACCTTGCTAGACTTGCTTATTAATAGTTCTAGTGGTATACTCTTTTAGACTCTTGAGGACTTTCTGTATACTGGATCATATATAGCTGGGAATCATAGCGGCTTTACCTCTTCTTTCCCAAGCTAGATGCTTCTTTGCTGTTTCTCTGCCCTCTGAGGTATTCTAGTACTAAGGTATCTGCCTGGAATGTTCTCCCTTCAGATAACCCCTAGTTCCCTTCCTTGCCTCCTTGGGTGTCTATTTGGATGTTACCTTCTCAAGGAGGCCTTCTTGGAGCCAGCCGCTTAGAGCTGAACCACTCCCTGCCCCTCTTCTTACCATGCACTCCTTAGCTCTTTCTTGCCTTATTTTAGGAAGATCTCCATTAACTCCCACTACACCCCTTTTTTATTTGTTTTGAGACAAGGTCTCTATGTAGTTCAGGCTGGCCTTGAATTCACGTAGCTCCTCCTCCCTCAGCCTCCCCAGTGCTGGGATTACAGGCTGCCCCACCAGGCCTGGCTCTATTAACCCTTTGGGTGGTTTATCAAAAAAACTAAATTTAGTTGAATTTATTATTTTTTTGGCATGTGTGCCAGAGATCAAACCCTGATCTTCTTGCCTAAGTGGGGTCTCTACTACTGAGCCTCACCTCTGTTTATTTCTTAAGCAAAAGGAATAATGGTTGTTTCCTGGGTCTAGACCCCCTGTTTGTGACTCAAAGACTGGCTCACACATCCGATGGAAATCACTCAGCAGAGACAGGGAAGACACACATAGCTTTGGATTTGACACAGTTATGATTTCTGGAGCCTCAGTTTCCTTGCCTGGAGGTGAGGACTTCCTCATGAGGACTGTATGAAGATTAATTCATTGGCAGTGGAAAGAGACCCAGCACCCACATTAAGCAATGGGTGATGCTAATGATTAATGCTGTTTCATCAACAGCTTCCCCTTCACTCTAAGGTCACCTCCAGGCCAGGAGCCTGGACCCTACATTTTATTATGAAACGTTTCAGACATGAAGACTGAAAGCTTGAGATAAAGACTGAAAGAACACCGTTCACCAACACCTTTCTTTCCCTTCCAGCTCTGTTGAAATATAATTGACAGAAGAGCTTATATCTAAGGTATACAAGGCAATGTGATGATACATGTAAACATTGCTAAAAGGTTACCACATTCAAGCTAGTTAGCATTAGCACCTCACATGGTTATGTTTTCCTGTGGTGAGAACATTTAGATCTACTTTCTTAGCACATTACTATTAACAATGGTTAATAATAGCTTTTTCATCTTGAATCATTGAAACTTTATACACTGTGACCAACATCTTCCCATTTCTGCCACCTCTCCACTCCTGGCAACGATCATTCTCCTTTCTGGTTTTTTGAGTTTGACTTCCTAAGATTCACCAAATACGTGAGCTCACACAGAACTTCTCTCCCTGTGCCTGGCTTATTTCATTTCACATGATGTCCTCCAGGTCCATCCACGTCGTCCCACATGAGCAACCCATCTGCTCAGTCATTGTTATAATATTTCGCTGTGTTTGTTTTATTTATCTGTGGGTGTATCTTCTTTTTCCTGAGCCATTTGAGAGCAAGTTGTCAACATCATGGTCCTTCATTGCTGAATACTCCAGAGTACAGCTCCAAGGAGTAAGATATTCTCCTAAGCAACCATCAAAGTTAACAATTCTACTAATACCCAGTTTATGAGCTGTCTGTTCATGGCTTTTGCCCATTTTAAAGTCATTTTTGGGCTTCTTTTAAACTCTATTTTTAAGAACTCTTTAATTACTGGCAAAATCAGCTATGTCTCTAAGTTGCAAATATTTCCTCCCATTTGCCTTTTGCTTATAGAAGTTTCTGGCGTGAAAATGTTTCTTTAAAATTGATTTAGTTTTTATGTAGTTGAATTTGTCAGGCGTTTTCACTTATTGCTTCTGGATTTTGATTCTTAAGTAGACTCAAAATAGCCTTTATTATAAAGGAATATCTTGTGTTTTCTTTTAGAAATTGTAAGGTTTCTATTTAAAACCTGGATTTCTTGTCCACTTGGTGTTTATCTAGGTGTTTCCTGTGAGGTATGAATTCACTTTTATCTTTTAGCCAAATGGTTGTTCAATTGTCCCAGTATTGCCTACTTTAAGACCTATTGTGTGCTGGAGATTTAGTTGAGTGGTGCAGTACCTGCCTAGTAAATGTGAGGTCATGAGTTCAATTCCCAGTACTCCCCCACCCCCAAATTAAAGCCTACTGTGTCCCAGTGATGAGATGACCTCTTGATCACAGACCAAATTTCCATCCATACTTTTCTACCTTTCTGGATTTCTGTTGTATTCCATTGCTCTGCCTGGCTATTCAAATTTCCGATTACAGCATTTTAATCATAGAGGCTGTGGGGCATGATTTACTATCTGGTAGGGATTACACCCACTTCGCTGGCCTCTTTTTTTCATTTTCCTGGCTGTCTTTGGTTGTTTATTATTTCATATCAACTTCTGAATAAGCTTGTCTAGCTCCAGAAAAAAAACAAACCAAAACAAAACCACCTCCCTTGGTGTTCTCACGAGGGCCATGTTGAATGGATACATTTACCAGGACGAAGGAACATCTCTGTAGCACTGAGCCATGCTTTCCAAGAACAAGGGATGTTTTTCCTCCCACTCAGGCCACACAGGTGTGTGTGTGTGGGTCCTTTTTGGGGTGTAGGTCCTGTGAGGGTTGAATTGTGTCTCCCAAAAGGATACACTGAAGTCGTAACCCCCTAGTACCTCAGAACGAGGTCCTTATTTGGAAATGGACTACCTTTATGATCACCTTTATGGAGGAAATCAATTTAAAATGTAGTCATTGGGGTGCTCCTAATCCAACCTAGTGGTGTTCTTACGAGAAGGGAAAATTCGGGTACATAGGCACACACACACAGCGAGAACCCCGTGTGAGGATGAAGGCAGACATGGGGCGATAGGTCCACAGCCCAGGAACACTAACAAAGGCCTGAAAAGCCCTAAAGCTTGATGCAGAGTGTGGGACAGGTCCTCCCTCTCTGCCCTAACCAGGAACCATCCTCGCCAGCACCTTGATCTCAGAGGTTCCGCCTCCTGCACTGTGAGGAGATGAATGCTTCTTGTTGAAACACCCAGTGTGGGATGCCTACCTGGCCCCACAGGTAGATCCTCAAAGGATCTCTTGGCCCAAAGTGAGGGGCCCAGCCATACTGAAGATCAGAAACGTGTTTGCTTTCCTGTGCCCAAGCCCAGTAGGTCCGCCCGGGCCTGTTTCTTGCCTGCCGTTGAGTTGGATGAGCGAAGCCATGAATGTATCAGGGTGCTGGAGGTGTGACTTCACTCTCAATGGGTGGCTAAACCCACGGAGGTCAAGGCCAATGAATGAATCATTTGTTCGATGCAGCTCAGTGAGTCAGGGAGGCCTAGGCAGAGAGCCCAAGGTGGGGGCATTATAACCTTTTCCCTTTCCTTTGGAGCCCAGAAGCTTCCCCCTCCAAGTTATCATCCTAAGAAATGAAATGAGATGGCGCCATGTACCACCCTCATGCCACACCTGCTGCCTGCTGTGGAGAGATAAGGACAAAAGCCTAAAAAGCGGGAGATGGAGCACTTGCTGACTGCCTTTGGATGTGTTGGTGTAATGATCACATGAAGAAAATGAATATGAAGCCACTGGCAGAGTCAGGCTCACAGTGACTGTTTAATAGAGAGTGACAATTAGCGTTAACAAGAAGAAGGAGAAGGAGAAGGAGAAGGAGGAGAAGGAGAAGGAGAACTAGAGAACTGTCACTTCTCAATGAGCCACCGTCCCCAGCTGGCGGGTGGGGTGGGGTGTGACCTGGGGCTGGGGTTGGCAGGTTGTGTCCTTGGTTCAGACATGAGGCCCCTGTGAGTCACGGTGGCCTCCCTGCTCCAGGTTCCTCCCCAGGCTCCTTTGCTCATCTTTATGTGTTTGTCCCACGAGCCTTGCCTGGAGGTTTGTGCTGGGGACCAAGAGACAAGGAACATGTCCCCGTTTCATGCCTGGGGTAGTGCGGGAGACATAAACAGTCGACAGGGACTGCTGCTCACGGTGAATCCTTAGGGGATGCTACTTCCCCAGCAAACGCATCCCTTTAACACGGTTCCCATTTTATAGAGGAAGAAGTCCAGGTTGCTGGGGGGAAAGTGGCCCACCTCCCTGAGACTCTGCCTCCGGATTCCACAAGGCCTTGTACACCTGCACGCAGAAGCTGGTTCTTGTGGGCACCCTTCCAGGCTGGGAGGGGGCAGTTCCTGGGCTCTCCGCTTTCTACACTGACACTTGCACTTCTGCAGATTGAGGGACTGCAGCATTTCCATTCTTTCCCATCTTGGGCTGCTATCGTATTTATTGGATCTAAGATACCATTGATTCTTTTTTTAAAGGAAAAAAATAGTATTTTATTAACTACCACACTATTATAATACTCTGTGAACATACAGTAAGGTAGCCTTTGAGGTGGTCTTAAAGAGAACAAATGAACAGAATTCCAAATTTTTGAAATGGGCAAACTGTTGTAGGTACAGGTATACATTTAAGAAAATTGTATAGCTCTTTTTTTTTTTGGTACCAGGGAGCGAACTCACGACCTTGTGCTTGCCAAGCAGGCGCTTAAGCCACTGAGCTAAATCCCCAGCCCCCAAACCATCCCTTACAAGACCAGCAATGTAACTTTATTTTGTACATTTTTATTTGAAAATATAAACAATAATTAAAAAAGAAAATACAGCATAATAAAAAAAATACATTTCTCAATTAAGTGTATTGGATATATATAAATTTTAAGGCAAGAAGTAAAAAAAAGGAAAATGTTTGATGTTTAAGTGCAGACTGACTACCTAGACAAAAAAAAAGACTTAAAATAATATCATAAAATCTCTATTTTTCTATGACTAATATCCATATGATTGGAGTATCGTCACTATGGAAGTGATTTTGTTATGTTTGCATGTTATACTTTACTGATAATTTACATAATGGCTTTTAAGGCCTTGACACTCATGGTTTTTGGTAAAAATCACTGCTAAGACACAATACACCTTATTTTTTTGGTCTTCCGGTGTTCAAGAAAAGGGATAATTCACTCTAACATTTTCTTGCCACCCAAATGCCTCAAACTATATATTTTAACTTTTTTAAGCAATGGTTATATTGCCCAACTTTATTACTGAAACAATATTAACAAGACATTATTTTGATGCCCTCAATTCTAAGGCACCTCACTAACTCTGATGGACCATTAAGAAAGATGCTGTCGATTACTTTCAGCAAACTACAACCCCCTTCTAAATCATGTGCTACTGTGGGAAATGTTAAAGCATGAAAAATGTGCCTTTGACATAGTGAAATATATGATGAAAGCAATTACTGCTTCTAAACACATGCTAGGAGAAGCTTTTATAACTATCAATATGATAATGAAGTTGCCTGGACACTTACCCTGTGCTTGGTATTGCTCCACAAGAGCAGCAGGCTTTCTGCAAAGGAGAAGGATGGCTCTCTTAGACTTTGTGAGCCATGTGGTCTCTGTTACCCCAACCCCTTTTTCTCCAAATTCAAAAGCAACCATGAACTCAGCATGGTGGCATATGCCTGTAATCCCAGCACTTGGCAGGCTGAGGCAGGAGAATCACTGTGAATCTGAGGCCATTCTGGGCTACACAGAGAGTTCAAGATCAGTCTAGACTACATAGTAAGACCCTGTCTCAAAAGACCGAAAACTAACCAAAAAAGCAGCCATAAACAATATGTAAACGAACGGACGTGGCTATGTGCTAATAAAACTTTATGAAAGCTGACACTGACTTCCTTGTAACTTTCACGTGTCACAAAGTGCGATGGTTTTTAAATTTCTTCCAACCATTTAAAATGCAAAAACTACTCCTAGCTTGTGGGTTATACAAAAAGAAACAGAGGGCTAGGTATGGCTCAGAGACTGTATTTTGTCAATTCTTGTCTCAACAATATTCTCAACTCTACAAAATAAACACTATTATCCTCATTTTGTCTATCAGGCAATAAGGCCTCTCCCCTGACTAAAGCTCACTTGATTTTAAGATCACATAGGTGCTTTTTAACGTTTTTGTTTCTTCTTTTGGCTACAATATTACACAATTGACTTAGAAAAATCCTGCTATACAAATTATTATCATTTGAGACAGGGTCTCACTATATAGTCCAGGCTGACCTCAAACTCACAGCGATCCTCCTGCCTCAGCCTCCTGCGTGTTGGGATTACAGGCATGTGCCACCATGTCCAGCTCAATGCCACACAAACTGATAAGAAAACATCACAGGAAAGTGGCTCTCAACTTGTCAGGTACGCTGACTCTGCATCTCCTCATAACTGAAGAGTGGGTACAAGGAAGTCAAGAGTAGGAAAAGGTTATGGAAAGGAAGCTCCAGAGAGACAGGAAGGGTCCTGAAAGTGGGTTTTGCTGAGGGTTTTTTTATGTGAGTCTCAGACCACTGGGCCAAGCTGAGGCAAACCTATGCGGTTACAAGAATAGTAGCTTAGCTCGTATCAAGCCAATAGGGAAGCGAGGCACAGCGACGGTGTGTGGTATAATTCAGCTGTCTGTGACTTCTACTGCAGAACAATCGAAGGCATTGTGGGAAGGGACAGGAGTCTGGGTCACGGTGTTCTGGTCACCTGACTATGCATCTGATGCCCCACTGAGGCTCCCTAGAACAGGGGTGCTGGTTACAGCACACTCTCAAGCTGCTGCCTCTCTCTAGGGAGGCTCGCAGACCTGGCTCTCTCCCAATTTGCCTCCGGTCACAATTTTGCTGTGTTTCATATTTTGCATTGATGCCTGTGAGGGCCTAGTCCCTCTCTGAGTGCCTTTTAATTACCATCTCACTTAGCTGTCTATAGTAAGAGGAGCTCCGCTGTCCAGAGATAAACAGTGAAAAGTGTTTGTATACACAGCGCATGCCACACTGACGAGAGTTAGAATGTTCTGAACACTGTGTGATCTTGGACAAGTTGCTTAACCTCTCTGGGCCCGCATTGCTCCAATGATGAGGCTGGATGAGATGACACAGCTCCACAGAGCTCTCGGGCCTGACTCTGAAAAATCCGCTTGCAAGGATTGTGCAACAGCAGCTGGCTCTGTCCTACTGCTTGGGTGTGGGGGGCTGAAGTCACCTCTTTCCAGCTGCTTAGGGTGAGTCCAAGGGACTGCTGAGTCTCTCTGCCTGTGGCTCTACACTGAATGACCAGGGAGAGGTGGCAGGGACACTTGGGCTCCCTCCAGAGCTAGTGCCAGGGAACCTTTTGCAGTAAGGAGAGCTCCAAGCCAGCTGGGAGGAGGCCTCAGCCATCGCTGCCTGGGATGGGGCTCGCGGAAGCCAAGTTCTCAACAGAGTAGGGTCTGCGTGGCCACACACCAGGCCCGGCTCCATCTCTCAAGCCGAACAGGCCCTGGGTGTGGATCTGCCTCTGATGCTCACCAGCTGTGGGACCTGTGCTGTCTCCTCTCAGAGCCTGTGTCCTTGCCCCGGATCACTGATGAGTTCATGGAATGATCCCGCTAACACATCTGGCACGCAGAGCGCAGTACATGTCTGTTTCTACCTTTTCTCTAGTGTCACCTGCCAGCAGTGTGCTTAAAGAATTCTGCTGTTTCACAAACTGTGGGCCTACTATGGGCCAGGCACTGTACCAAGGGCAACAGGATGGGGAGTCCAAAGAGTGGGCGCAATCCCTGTCCCTGAACTAACTGGCAACCCAGGGGCGGTAAATACAGATCTAAGTGACTTTCACACGACCAGGGTATGTGCTGAGGTCCTCCAGAGCCCAGGAGAGAGGGAGGCTGGAGAAACCAAGAGTGTCTTCACACAGACAGCACTTTCGCTGGGTCTTGGAGGATGGGAAAACAGGCCCAGAGAGGCACACACAGGAAACTCCAAGGGAAGGAAGACTGAGCCAGACAGGTGGCCATGGAGTGGCGGCTTTGGACTCGGTGGGGAACAGGGGTCATAGTGGGTTACAGAGCATGTTGAAGAACCACCATACAGTGCAGGAGAGACAGCAAAACAGCAGTGGGTTCTAAAGGAGAAGGTGTCCCCGTGGGCCACACTGTCTCTCCCGAGGGGCATGGGTGTGAGCCACATCAGGCCTTTTCTCAGTTTCCCTTAGTCATACATGGATATTATTTCCAGTGTACAAATGGAGAAACTGAGGCTCAAAACTGCTAGGCTGCTTGCCCAAGGTCATAGAGCAGACAGTGTGCTAGGGCCATTTGTGATTGTCTCCCATGAGTGCTGTGCCTTTCATTCTCTGTGACTCCAAGACAGATTCAAAGGCAACTTTGATGGCAGCATTAGGACAGGGCTTGCAGGCTAGTTTCTCTCCCATACCCTCTTGAAGTAAATGTCACAAATCTCTCCATCCATCACTGCAGGTTGAAGTAACTTACTCAAGGCCGTACAATGAATGTGAAGAGTCCGGGCCAGGCCTCTGGCTGGGCCTTCTCATGTTCCCATACTGCTTTCAGGTTTGTTTCTAAACTCCTCTAAATCTGGAAGAGCCAGGGGGAGTGGCACATGCCTGTGATCCCAACACTCGGGAGGCTGAGGCAGGAGGATTGCTGTGAGTTCAAGACCAGCCTGGGTGACATAAAACTATCTCTTAAAAAAAAAAAAAAAAAGAATCAGGAAGAATCCAGGTCAGAAAGGCTTAGTCAACTCCTCTGATTCATCTTGCTCCAGCCCCCTCCACCAGCCAGGCCCAAAGCACCAATCTGGCACCCCTTCTACGGTCACCAGAGGTCACATTATTTCATTGGATCAAAGCATTTCATTGGATCTATCCCCCATTGAGAAGTGGAATCTCCACTGCTGATACTGGGGCCTGACTGGCTACACTTTTACCACCTGTGTCTGGGCAGGTGGCACATTATTCTGCTTTTCATTGGATCTGTCCCCCGTTGAGAAGTGGAATCTCCACTGCTGGTACTGGGGCCTGACTGGCTACACTTTTACCACCCGTGTTTGGGCAGGTGGCCTATTGACCATAGCCGTGTGGAGCCAGCCTACACCAAGGAGGGAGGTTTTCCAAGTGGGGTCTCTGAACTACCCACATCTCTGGTATCTCTTCTGAGCCTCTGTCCTTCAGTGACCTGTTCCTAGGTTCTGATTCTGAACCCTAGAACACAAAATGTCAGGATGATACAAAAATTGCTTTCTGGAAAGGGTAAATCCAAGAGATTCAATGAGTCATGACGAGAGGGGGTGGGATAAAGCTTGATTCCTTATACCTACTGTCTCTCACAAAGTAGGCTGTTGTACACCACTATATAGATGCTGGCTTGGAAGCCTCAACAGAGCAAGACGATTGCCCAGGGTCACCCAGCTATGAAATGACAACATGGGGTTTGAGCCTGGTCTTTGTATCTTTCTGGCAAGGGACAGAGGAAAAGTCAGAGGCCAGTGGACACAACTCCAGCGCCAGTTTTTGCGCCAACTATGATATTTGTATAAAATTTTGGGTAGGGGAAGGTAAAATGAATGCTCTTGCTTAGAATGAATAAATAAATAAATTGGGACAAATCAAGTTGGTATGCAGTGGAGAGACGGCAGCTGTAACATTCTATGATTCAACCCCCAAAATATGTTGAGGTCCTCTGCTGAATAAGTAGAATAAACAAGTAATATTTTTCTTTTTTTTTTCCTCCCTCTCTTTTGAGATGCAGGGAGGGTGTTGCTCTTATCTGAGGACTTTGTTGTCATCGACCAATGTTCAAAGGACGGTAGGGAAACGCCCTTAAAAAAAACAAACTACTCCGTGGCCTGAACTTCTAAAGGCATTCAGGTGGAAAGTTGGAGAATGTGAGAACATACACGGTAGAGAAGGCAAATGCAGAAGTTGCCGCTGGTGTTACAATCCACAAAGCAAGAACACAGGCTGACCAGTAAAGCCCCTCCCCCCAGGAGGGGGGTAGAAACCGCAGAATGTTCCTGATTCTGCACCCTAGCAGGGTGGTGCAATGTTTATGTTTGTGTATCTCGCACATTGGCGTCGCCACCGCCGAGGGCTCTGCTGCCCAGGGGGCAGTTGCTGGGATTCAGGACAAAGATACCACATAGGGTGGTCTCAAACGTGGGGGCGCAAGCCCAGCTAATTCGACTAAAGCGCTCTGGAACTGGGTTACAGTGTAGCCTATGGAGATGGCGAGGACCTAGGCAGCGCGGGTGGGTCGGGCTTCTATCGGATGGAGCCCCTGAACCCAGCGCAAAGTAGGCGTCCAATCAGCGGTGTTTGTGGAATAAAGAAACCAGCCGAGCTCTGTTTGGAGCCACCGTGACAAAACGTGCCCGAAAGCCCCTAGGGGGCGCTGTCAGACAATGCTGCGGTCTCTCTGGCGCCCCCAAAAACTGAACCCTGAAATGCAGGATCCCGGCCTCCTGACTCGCCTTCCGCGGGTTGTCTTCTAGGGACCACTTGCGTGGGAACATCTTCCCTAGTGGGGCTTTGATTTGGGACACTGTCCTTGGTCATTGTTGAAAAAAATTATACTAGCTATCTTTAAAGTAAAAGAGAAGTCTAGGAGACAGGACCGTCTTCCCGAACCTCTGTACTCCGGCTCGCTTCCGTCTTCCTTAATAAGAACCACATTAACCCGGACAAGGTCGTTTCCTCCCACCCTCATCTCGAGCTCCTCTCTGTCGCCTGAACCACATCTCAGCAGTGCGTTACTGGCCAAGTTAGTCGCTTCTCCCAAGGGACCTCAGTTTCCCCGTCTGTTTATAAGAAGAAAATGACAGAAAGGGAACCATAAGTACGCAAAATCCCAGGCAGCCGCCTTCGGCTCCGACTGGGCCGAGGAGGAGCCGAGAAGAGGCGGCGGCGGGGAGGAGGCGAGAGGCAGGCAGGTGGCCGAGCGCGCTCCCCCGGCTCGCTAGCCGCGCTCTCCTCTCCCTCTCCGCCGCACTCCTAGAGCGGCTCGAGCCGGGCCTCGGGGACGCGCCAGGCACGGACAGACAGCGGGGCGGGTGCTGGGCCCCGAGCCAGCGCGCGACGAGCAAGACCCCGCTCCGAAGCCGATGACGTCTTTGTCTTTGGCTCCAGCGGCGCCCGGCCCGGCAAGGCGGGTGACGTCACCGCCCCGCCACGTGACCACCATTCAAACAAACAAACCGTCCTCCCCCCCCCCCCCCCATCCCGCCCTGCCGCTCCGCCGCTCCGCGCGCGCGGGCCCGCCCCGGCCCGCCTCCCAGAGGTTGCATATAACTGCACTGCCCCGAGCTGAGTGCGCTGCAAAGGAGAAGCCGGCTTAGGTCGACACGAGCCAGAGTGCGGTCAGGGCAGCAGCGACAAGGACAAGCCCAGGAGGTTCTCGGAGTCCGGCATAACTCCTTCTCGCTCAGTCCAAGGACAGTTGAGGTCCGACACAAAGAGACCCAGGGTCGGGCTTTTCCTGGAAAGCCTCCGCCCTGCTCTTGGCTTCTGAGGACAGACAAAAGAGCTCCCTAGGGACGGGCACACTGGGGGCACTGAGGCCGGCCATGGTCATGGAGGTGGGCATCCTGGACGCCGGAGGTCTGCGGACGCTGCTGCGGGAGCGCGCGGCGCAGTGCCTGCTGCTGGACTGCCGCTCCTTCTTCGCTTTCAACGCCGGCCACATCGCAGGCTCGGTCAACGTGCGCTTCAGCACCATCGTGCGGCGCCGGGCCAAAGGCGCCATGGGCCTGGAGCACATCGTCCCCAACGCCGAGCTGCGCGGCCGCCTGTTGGCCGGAGCCTACCACGCAGTGGTGCTGCTGGACGAGCGCAGCGCCGCCCTGGACGGCGCCAAGCGCGACTGCACCCTGGCCCTGGCGGCGGGCGCGCTCTGCCGCGAGGCGCGCGCAGCGCAAGTCTTCTTCCTCAAAGGTACGCGCCGGGAAGCTCGGGGCCGCCTGCGCGCCGCCGGCAGCGCGGCCGGGGACCCCTGGCCAGCAGTCCTTGGGAGGGGGGCGCCCCACCTGGAGCGCGTGGACGCCGGCGCCTTATCTCTGGGGACTTGTCAGTGGCTTTGTTTGGCACTGCAAACAAAGACTTGCCTGAGCCTCTGGGATGTAAACTCCCAGCCCCTGGTGGGTGGGGGAGTGGTCTCCAGGTACTCAGTCCCGCTGGTGCTAACGGGAAAAAAATTGTCTTTGTATTCCCAGGAGGATATGAAGCGTTTTCGGCTTCCTGCCCGGAGCTCTGCAGCAAACAGTCGACCCCCATGGGGCTTAGCCTTCCCTTGAGTACTAGTGTTCCCGACAGCGCAGAATCTGGATGCAGTTCCTGCAGCACCCCGCTGTACGATCAGGTTAGTAGTGGCCTGTGCCAGGGGGAAGAAGTAAGGAAGGGGTGGCTGAACCTGGAAGACCAGTGCCTGTGAGAATATAGAAAGTGACCTCGACTTTATTTATAACAGAGGGGACTTGGAAATCCTATTGATTGCACTGTTAAGTGTGCTGGTGGAGCTGAGTCTTTGCTTTCTATAATGCTGGCACTACAGAAATGAGCCTTTTGGTTCTTTCCAGCCTTAGTCCCCTATTTATTTCTACTCCATCAGCAGTGCTGAGAAGATCACCCAGCATCTGAAACTCACTTTTCCAACAGGGAGTTTTTGTAGGTGTGGGCACTGGTGTTGACTTGCAGCAAGCTTGACTAATACTGGATTTTTTTTTCTGGATTTCAGGGTGGCCCAGTGGAGATCTTGCCTTTTTTGTACCTGGGCAGTGCCTATCATGCTTCCCGAAAGGACATGCTGGATGCCTTGGGTATCACCGCCTTGATCAATGTCTCAGCCAACTGTCCTAACCATTTTGAGGGTCACTACCAATACAAGAGCATCCCTGTGGAGGACAATCACAAGGCGGACATCAGCTCCTGGTTCAATGAAGCAATCGATTTCATAGGTAAATAGAATGCCTCTTTCTCTGTTTTAGCCACTGAGCCAGCCCCAGTGGCAAGGACTGGACTGATCCTCAACTGAGCTTTCCTCCAGACATTAAATATCTGATATAAACAACATCCCTGCAAAATATAGACATGATGTCCCACTTCACAGATTAGCAGCGTGAAGTTCAGATAATTGAATTGCCTTGTCCAAACTAAGTCTGCTAACTGGGATTGCCCAGACTGGATTTAAGTCCCTTCCTGTCCTCTGGACAGTTTGAGTCCCACCGTGCCTCCATTAAACACTGTCCATGGCTGGCATGGGGTGATGTCAACCACCTCTGGATAGGACACTCATGACATTTCTTGGACACCATCTACCTGGGCTTGGGTTGTTCTCTTAAGCTGTCAAGTAACCAGCCACTTTTTGTTTTCCAGATTCCATCAAGAATGCTGGAGGAAGGGTATTTGTCCATTGTCAAGCGGGCATCTCCCGGTCAGCTACCATCTGCCTTGCTTACCTCATGAGGACTAACCGAGTGAAGCTGGACGAGGCCTTTGAGTTTGTGAAGCAGAGGCGGAGCATCATCTCCCCTAACTTCAGCTTCATGGGCCAGCTGCTGCAGTTCGAGTCCCAGGTGCTGGCTCCCCACTGCTCGGCTGAGGCTGGGAGCCCTGCCATGACTGTGCTGGACCGAGGCACCTCCACTACCACTGTCTTCAACTTCCCCGTCTCTATCCCTGTCCACCCCGCCAACAGTGCGCTGAGCTACCTTCAGAGCCCCATCACGACCTCTCCCAGCTGCTGAAAGGCCATGGGAGGTGAGGATCTTCCCAGCCCGCCGGACTTCAGCCTCCTCGAGAGGGCAAATGCAATAACTCCAGGAAGGAGACTGAGGAGGGCTGGTCCTTATTTATTTAATTTCACCCGAATTCCACTGGGTTCCCAAGCCATCACAATGATGACCTAGTGTCAGGACATTTGCTGAACTCAGCACATTCGGGACCAATATACAGTGGGTACATCAAGTCCCTCTCTGACAAAACTGGGCGGAAGAGAAAGGACGCTGAGAGCTGGTTTCTTTTGACTTGCCCCTGTTTTTTCTAGAAACTCTTCATGCTTGATATACCTACCAGTATTACCATTCCCGATGACATATACATACAAGAATATACCTTATTTATTTTTGTGTAGGTGTTCTGCCTTCACAAATGGCAGTGTCTACTCCTAGGAGAACCAAATACCTCAATTTTTGTGTTTGAGTACTGTACTGTCTTGTAAATAGACCCAAAGCAGGTTTGTTTTCAGCACTGATGGAAAACACCAGTGTTGGTTGTTTGTTTTTTTTTTCAGTTGTATGTTTGCTGATTTTATTTATGACCTGAAATAATATATTTCTTCTTCTAAGAAGACATTTTGTTACGTAAGGATGACTTTTTTATACAGCAGAATAAATTATGGCATTTCTATTGACATCTCAGTACTCTTTCTTTGACCACCCCACCTGATTCCCCCTTTGCTAGTGAATTGGCGAGGCATTTGGACCAGGACTTCCAGATTGTGTGCTTGTTGGGATCTGACCTTGTACCCCATGGTGGCCACCTAAAGATGCCTCACCCTCCTCCCAAGATGTCTGGGTTGCACAGAAGGTCCACCAGTGAGATGCAGAGTGAAGCTCTAGGTGCTTAGCTGAGTTCTTAGTACAGAGGATCAAAGTGTCCCCATGTCCTCATGTCACCCAAGGAGCCCAAGTGTCCTCAGAACCAGTGATGAAGAAAAGGCCATTTGCCTGGATTGCTTTTCTTCATTTAATGCCTTCCTCAGGTTGCTATAAAAAGTCTCTCTCCCCTGGCTAGAGTGCTGAATTACAAGGACTGTGAAAGTTTTCTAGGATGCTTGAAGTGTGTTCTTAGTGTGCAATGCAGTGGGTGCTGTCTTAACCTCAGAAAAACTCAGACCTTGCAAACTAAGACCCAGCCTAGCTGAGTGGCAGGAGTAGAAATTTCCCTAAGCTTTGCACTTTAACACTTGGGATCTTGCAAGTCTGTTTCTAAAAGTCCTTTATTTCTGTGAAAATTATAAATCAAGTGACTAAGCACTCTAAGTAAATACAACCCTACAGCAGTCGCCTGCGAAGCCCCCACTCTGCTCCTGACCATCGCTAGCAGCTTCTGCACACAGATACAGCACCTTTGGCAGCTGCCCCTTTCAGGTCACTTCTTGATCTTATTTTGCTGAAGCAGATAAGCAATTAAATCTGACTTGCTGTAAGGTAATATTCTGAGTTTTACTCTCTTGCCAAGCAGGCCAAAGCAGAGCAGGTATAATTGACTACCAACCCATAATCCAGTCTGATATTAAATAGCATCGAAGCCCTCAGGTTGCTGCTTTTGTGCCCCACCTCCCCAGGCTTTTTTTCTGGATAAAGTGCTTTGGGGAGCAGAAAAGCAAACATCATGCTCAACATCTCTCAGAGTGTTCCTTCCACATGATGGCCTTCCTCCAGCTTGACCGAACCGTGCCCTTGATCTCTCCCTATTGGCCCACTTCCTGCCCTTGACTTTCAGGGCCTGAAAGGTATCTGCGTTCTAAGGCGTCAAAGCTTACCCTGGGCTGGCAAGCTCTCTCAGTTCCTTGGCTGGGTTACTGATTAATGGCAAGTGTGTTCATGCCTTTCAAAACAAACCAGACTTAGTGTTCTTATCAAAGCCTAGAAATTTACTGTTGTAAATCTCTTCCTTTGTGGAAATGTACCAGCGATGGTGAGTCCACCATCCGTGGCCCATGCCTTGGCTGACCTACCCCTGGGCTTGGGTCTTCACTTTCAGATTGGCAGGCGCTGGCTGAAGCAGAATTAATCTCTAATGTGATCCACTTGGTGGAAAAATACAGCGCTGTCTTAGGGAGCTGCCAGGGAAAACAATTCTCTCACTTCTCCAGGCTCAGTCCACTCCAGCCCCAGAGCTAGAGGCCACGCCTCCTTTCCACACAGCTCTGGCTTGCTAGGTTCAGAGTCTCCAGAAATTCTCACTTTTACTCTACCACTTTTTCTTGGGAAAGAATCTGTACTTCCTGATGAAAAGAAATGCCTAAACTCTATTAAAAAATTTGTTTCCTAGAGATAATTGAAATAGAGAGAGTTTAACAGTTTAACATTGATAATGTGATAATAACAGCTGTCAGTTTCAGAGGGAGCACTTGTGCCCTGCATGGCTAAGTCCTTCACTCATGTGCAAAGTCAACCTTTTGCAACCAAAACCCATTTTACAAAGGAGGAAACCAAGTCTCAGAGTGGAGAAGAAACATGCCCAAGGTCATAGAACAAAATAGTGACCTTGTAGCAGAGAGATCAGGTCTAAATGAAGGCTAAGGACTAAAGATTCAGTTCAGTCCTGAAATTTGTTGGGAAAGGTGAATTTTGTAACCCACCAGTGTGCATCATGGCTTCGCCACCTACTTTTTAGGTGGGAAAGCTGTTTATCCCTTAGGGCCTGTTTCCTTCCCTGTAAAATGAAGATAATAAAAACTGCTAGACATGTGAGGAAGAAATTGGCCTATGAATGTAAAGAGCCTTGCATGTCATGGATAGGGAGAAACATCTGACTCCCTTGCCCTGTCCTCATGACGTCGGGCAGTTGTCCCAGCTTAGCTTTCCTACCCCATAAGATGACCAGTTTGCGCTGGATCTAATGGGTAAGGTTTCCTCCCAGTTCTCAAGCTCTAGGATGTGGAAAATGCATGGATGCCTACTTCATGGTTTTCTGTGGTTTCCAGGCATCCATTATTTCATTTAGATACTTCCAGTCTCTGCCTCCTCTACCGCATCATCTCCTTTCCTTGGAATTCTGCAAATCTAGGCTGATTTACTTTGCAAGTTCCCACTTCCCTCACTCCCCTGGTCCATCAGAGGATGACATCATGGTGCCTACACCTTTAAGATTATATAAATCTGTGATCCTACAGTGGCCTCCATCCCCATGGCAACGTGGAGGAGTTTCCCTTTTGTGAGGAAAGCTGTCATGTCACTTCCTGCTGCTGACAAATCAGTTTAGGAGATTAAAAGGGGGGGGGGGCGGGGTGCCTTAGAGAAGTGCTGGCTGCGGTGGTTTCTGGTTGCTGTACACAGAGCCAAACAATGCCTGCGGGGCCGGTGGCCCTGCCTAGCCCCAGCCGAAGCTCAAGTTTCCCACACCTCGCCCCGGGTGGATCCAGGTTACCCAAGGCTGTTTTGCTCCCCAGGTGGAATTCTGGCGAGCAGGTGGGAGGGTTGCCCTCCTCTAGGGACTTTTCTGGGGCCATGGGCAAGCTTATTCCAGAACAGCCTCTGTGGCCCAACCTGCCCCGTTCCCCTGCGTCAGCTTGGGAAGTGAGTTTTGTCCTGTGGAGAACAAAGAGCCTGCTGGTTGCTGGCACCATAGTGTCAACAAAACTCTGCTCTGCTAAGGAAAATACCCTAAAACTACTTTTTTTTTTTTTTAAATAACTTTTTGAGTGAAGCAGGGGCCCACTCATTCAGTCCCTCATTCACTGATTAATGCAGTTGATGAATTATTTATAGACTCTCTAGGCCCAGGGAAACTTTGCAAGGCAAGGGCTTGCTCATAAGTAGCTAACACAGCAGCAGAATATAAATAACTAAGAAAAATGACGATGAGCCAGGCGTGGCATGGGCCTGTAATATCAGCCCTCAGGAGGCTGAGGCAGAAGGATCGTTGACAGTTCTAGACCAGCCTGGGCTACCAAATGAGCTCAAGGCCAGCCTGAACTGCATAGCACGACGCTGTCTTAAAAAGCCAATAAACATATAAATAAATAAAAATTTAAAATGATGATAAGGACTGTGGAGCTAAAAAGGAGACCCTCTGGATTTGGCAGGGAGGGAGGCTTGTCTGAGGGGAGTCTTATCTGAGGGCTGAAAGATGTAACCCAGTTGACCACTGGAGAAGTGAGCTGGAAAAAAGATTTGGGCCAGGAAGCAGAAAAACCCTGAGATTTGACTGGGATCTTTGTGGATGGGTGGATAGAGCACTTGACTTAGTAGAATCATTAGGACCTGTGTTCAAATCCTGATTGTGCCACTTACCTGTGAGTAGGTTACCAAAGTCTCTAAGCCTTTCTTCCTCCTTTATAATATGATCCAATAATCTCCAACCTCTGAAAGCCCTCTATAGATTAAATAAAAAAAATTCATCTCTGGGCACACCATAGAGGCTTGGGAAAGGCTTACTGTGGCCTGTGACTCAGCTGGACACCATTCTGTCATTGAGCAGCAGTGCCACTCCCCAAAGTGTCCCTGCAAAGGGAAACAGAGAAGTGAGCTGTCTTGCTACCATCATGACACCCCAGGCCTGCATTCGCATACTGCTTCACTCTGAGCTTTGTCTGGTGGAGTGGCATTGCTCTGAGGTCACCCAGCCCTGCCCACTGACCTGAGGCAGGGTGCCTCCCCTTTCTGGGCCTCAGTTTCCTGGTCTATCAGAGGTACCTGAAATGAACCTTACCTGGCCTCCTTTCCTGCCCAACTGCTAGCACCAAGTCCCTCTGTACTTCAGGACAGGAAGGCTCTAGAATCCTGGGGGTTCATTAGGGCTAGCTCAGGAAGACAAAGGGAGAGGAAATAAGACATTTTCTGGGATAGGGTAGCCTTAGGTCCTGGATCTCTGGAAGGTGAGTTGGCATAATGAAGATGTGAATGGTCCTGTTGAGAACGAGTCCCCACAAGGGTGTGTGGGGTATCATGTATGGCTGGACCTCATGGCCCAGCCTTTTCTTCAAATCCAAGACAATTCTCTGCTGTGGACAACACTGCAAAGATGGGCTTTAAAATATTCCCCATGATTGACACCATTCACTCATTCAATCAATATGTGTTAAGTGCCCATAATTTGTCAAGCACTCAGCAGATGTGAGACTGATAGAATCAAAGGACAGTCTGAGATTCCATTCCAAATGCCTGGGAGAGAACTTAAAGTTCAACTAGTACCTGGATGATCTTACACGGATTATTTCTTCTTTGAAAGCTTCATTTCCCATGTCTCTGTAAAGAGAGTGATGGAAGCATTTGCTTTACATGGAGGCTGAGGCCCAGGCTGGCCTTGAACTTGTGGTGATCCTCCTGCCTCAGCCTCCTGAATCCTGGGATTACAGGTGTACATTACATCATTAGGCTCCACTTTTATTAATAGCAACTTTGTTCTTCATTAGCTTAGGTCAAAACTTTGGCTTCTCCCTCTTTCTCATAACCTATATTTAGTTCAGCAGCAAATTGAGACGGTTCTATTTTCAAAACATATCCATTTTAAAATTATATCCACCTCTCATCACTTCTAAAACTCTCTGGCTTGGCCACTCTCATGCCATACTGAGGTTACTGCAGTAACCTCCGAGTTGGTCTCCTTACTTCTGTGCTGTCTTTTTATTCTCAATCAGAAGAAAAAGTTACAGTATTACATATAGTGCATTTTTTATGACTATTTCTTCCAGCTTCTTCATTATTGAAGAATATTTTCACTGGGTAAAGAATTTTTAGTTTTTGGTTTATTTGTTTGTTTGTTTGTCTTTGGGAGATAGGGTCTTGCTAGGTAGTTAAGTCAGGCCTTGAACTCACTATGTAGCTCAGGCTGGCCTCAAACTCACAGAAATCCTCATGCCTCAACCTCCCGAGTGCTGGGGTTACAGGTGTGAACCACCATGCCCAGCCACAAATTCTTTAATCACATTGAAGATACATCCCATGGCCTTCAGATTTTTGTTATCAGTCAGAAGTCGGCTAATGCGTCCCTGTTGTTCTGAGAGTCAATTGTCTTTTTTCTTTAGGAATTCATCTTTGTAGTTTTGCAGTTTTATTGCAATGTATCTTTATCATTTTCCTCCTATGTATATTGCTTGTAATTTATGATGTTTTTGAAACTGTGGCTCGATGTTGTTCATTAGTTTTGGAATTTCTTCAATTATTTCTCCATTTATATTATATGGAACACTAGCCAGGTGAGATGGTGCACACCTGAACTGCATAGTGAAATCCTGTTTCAAAACAAAACAAAAGACAAAAATCTGTTTATCTTTTAACCATAGTGATCTTACTATCTGACCAATAACTCTCTGAATTGTGTTTATTTCTACTGCCAATTTTTTCTTGTTCTTTAAAATCACATTTAATTTCTTTATATCCCAGGTTTTAAAAAGCTTCTCACTAGTAAACTACTCTCACCATAGCCATTACCATCATCTTGGGAAACCAGGACGTGAATATATTGCGTTTTCGTCACTTTTACCCATCTCCCTGCCTTCCCTCTCCCTCTTTTGACAGATCTGCCCAGCTAGGAATCTACTTACCTGCTTCTTACCATCTCTCTTTGATTTTTCTCTTTAAATAATTTATATTTTGGGTCTTTCAAAAGTCCATGTGCTATTTAACCTTCTGAGTCTGATTTATTTAACTTAGTATTATGGTCTCAAAATCCATATATTCTTCCACCAGTGGCCCAAGTTTATCATCTTTGTGAGTAATGCTTCATGGGCATATAGGCCACTTCTACAATTTAGCTATTATAAATTTTTCTGATATAAACATGGGCAAGCACATGTAATATGTAATATTATAGTGCAATATGATGAATTTAACTCTTTTTAAGAAGATACCCAAAAGAGGTATAGTTGGGTCAAATGGAATTTCTTTCTTTCTTTCTTGAATTAAGGTCTCAATTATTGAATTGAATTTGAATTATTGTAGTTGAGGCCAGCCTTGAACTACTGTGTAACCCAGACTGACCTTGAATTTATAGCAATCCTCCTGCCTCAGCCTCCTGACTGCTGGGATTACAGGCATATGCCACCACGTCTAGCCACTGGAATTTCTATCTTTAGTTTTTCTTTCTTTCTTTCTTTCTTTCTTTCTTTCTTTCTTTCTTTCTTTCTTTCTTTCTTTAATCGGTACCAGGGATTGAACTCACGACCATACACTTGCAAGGCAGGTGCTTATGCTACTGAGCTAAATCCCCAGCCCCTATCTTTAGTTTTTCGAGGAATGCCCACTCTGATTTTTGTAATGGTTATACTAGTTTATATTTCCATCAACAATGTAAAGGGTTCCTTTTTCCCTAAAACCTCGCCAGCATTTGTTGTTTCCACAGTATTTGATAATAGACATTCTTACTGCAATAAGACAAATCTCAGTGTTGTTTTGATTTGCATTTCTCTAATGGTCAAAGACACAGAACATTTTTTCATGTATTTATTGTTCATTTGTACTTTTTTTTAAAAGACAGGATCTCACTATATAGTCCAGATTGATCTTGAACTCACTGATATAGCCCAGGCTGACCTCAAATTCTTGGTGATTCTCCTGCCTCAGCCTCCCAAGCACTGTGACTACAGATGTGTGCAGCCATGCCTGATCTCTTGTACTTTTCCTAAGGAGTACCTCTGTATTTAAATTGCCCATTTTTTGATTAATCTTTTATTTGGGGAGGGGTCTAAATTTTTTTAGCTCTTTATGTATTCTAGACATTACTCTTCTGTCTGAAGAGCAGCTAGCAAAAGTTTTTTTTTTTTCATTCTGTAGGTAATCTCTCTGTTGTTTGTTTCCTTTTTCTGTACAGAAGTTTTAAAAAGTTTTTAATCTTATTTTAAAATTCTTGGTATTATATCTTGTGTAGCTGGGATTCTATGCAGAAAGTCCTTGCTCATACCTATGTCTTCAAGAGTTTTACCAACTTTTTTTTTTTTTTTTTTTTTTGTACTGGGGATCGAACTCATGACTGTGTGCTTGCAAGGCAGGCACTTATGCCTCTGAGCTAAATCCCTGGCCCCTTTTTTTCTGTTTTTATGCCTAGGGCTTTGATCCATCTTGATTTTGTACAGGGTGAGAAACATAGATGCTGATTCATTCTTCTGCATGTCGATGACCACTTTTCCAAGCACCATTTATAAAAGACTATCTTTTCTTCAGAGTGTGTTATTTTCCTTTTTGTAAAATTTCAGATAGTTGAAGTTACTGGGAGTTGTTGATTCATCCTCTCTTTTATTCTATTGGTCAACAGGTCTATCCCCCCCCCAAATACCATGCTATTTTTATTACTGTAGTTTTGTAATATAACTTGAAGCCTAGAATTGTAATGCATCCTGTTTTGCTCTTGTTGCTCAAGATTCTTTGGCTATTTTATGTCTCTTCTGATTTCATACATAAATTTTAAAATTGTGTCTTATTCTGTGAAAAATGCCAATGGTATTTTGATTGGGAATACATTTAAATCTAAATATGATTTTTGGTAATATAGACTTATTGATAACATTGGTTCTGCTTATCTAAGAACAGGGGGATGTCTTTCCATTTTCTAGTGTTCTCTTCAATCTCTTTTGTCAGAGTTCTACAGTTTTCATTACAGAAGTCTTTCACTTCCTTCTTTATGTTAATTCCTAGATATTTAATTTTCTGAAGTTACTGTGAATGGGGTTGTTTCCCAATTTCTTTTTTGATGGGTTCATTGTTGGTATGTAGGAACACTGTTGTTTTTTGTGTGCTGATTTTTTATTCCTACCATTTTGATGAATCTTTTTAGTTCTAAGCATCTTGTGGAGTTCTTTCTTTCTTTCTTTCTTTCTTTCTCTCTCTCTCTCTCTTTCTTTCTTTCTTTCTTTCTTTCTTTCTTTCTTTCTTTCTTTCTTTCTTTCTTTCTTTCTTTTTTTCTTGTACCAGGGATCAAACTCATGACATTACACTTGCCAGGCAGGTGCTTACACTGCTGAGCTAAATCCCTGGCCCTTGTAGAGATTTCTTGATGTTTATATAAAGCATTATGTCATCCACAGATAAGGAAAGTTTGAATTCTTCCTTTGCTATCCAACTCCCTTTTCTTTCTTTCTCTTGCCTTATTGCTCTAGTTAAAGTTTTGTATAATCCATTAAATGAGAGAGGTAGGAGTGGACAGCCTCTTGCTCCTAATTTTAGAGGGAAAGCTTTCAGTTGCCTTTCATGCAGTGTGATCCCAGGAGTATGTTTGTCATAAGTGGCTTTTACAAGGTCTTTCTATACCTATTTTCATAGGGTTTTTATCATTAATTGATGTTGGACTTTGTCATATATGCCAAATTATTTTCAAATGAGTGTCAGGCATTGTGTGTGAATATCCTTGGAGATCATTTGAGGCATGAAATAATGTTATCTTTCTCTAAAGGGCACTCATCTTATTGCAGGTGTTTAGCCATTTTACAAATCTCAGGTAACTTTCACCCAATCAGAGACTGTGATGGCTTGAGATGACTGGAAACTGGATTTTAGGCCCGGTGACAACTGGTTCCTTCTTAGTCTGATGGTATTTCCTTTGGAGTTTTAACCAAATCCTTGAGGAGGGTGACTAGATTCATCTTTGGTATACACTGAACACTAATTCTCATCTTACTAGACCCATGAGTTTTTAAAAGTTCAATTGCTTGTTCTTGGATTTTTAAAATTTTGAGAATTGACCAATGTCCTTTGGTGAAAATGGACTCCAAGTACTGTGCCCATCCCTCTAGGATTCCTCCTTCATCTTGACTCCACAATGCTAGACTGCCCTGTCAGTGTGCTGCTGTCTTCAGAATGAAATATTATTTTAAAATATTTTTCTTTCCATATTTTGAGAGTCTCTGAGCCCTGATATGTGTCCTGCTTACTTTCATTGCTGAGACAAAATACCTGACACCCAAAGTTAAGGAAGGAAAAGTTTGTTTAGCTCACAGTTTGTGGAAGTTTCAGCCCATAATCTGCTTGGTTCAAGACAGAGAGCAGCAGGTCATAGCAGCAGAAAACAGCAAAAGCAACAAGAGCAAAAAGGGAGGAGCAAGGAGAGAAGACTCTTTCTGTCCCTTATATTGTATGAGGCTACCCACCTTAGGATGGGTGTAGCACTCGTACCCATAGTCCCAGCGTTGGACCACGAATCAATCATAGACTCTAGAAGCTCACCCCCATGAGGCTTTGGAGGGACATCCAGACATAAACCATAACAATTTATCTCACTGTTACACATCTGGCCATCTCTCCTGCCACTCTTTCCCCACCTCTTGACTTTTACAGTCAAGTTGGTCATTGCTTTCTCTCACACAGGTGAATTTCCCTCTTGCATCAGAGTCTGTTCTGCTTTCCACCAGAACTGATTTTCTGTCCATCCCCATGGGATCTCATCCCTCTCTTCCTTCCACTCTATGTTCAAAAGCTGTCAAGTTAGTGGGTCCTTCCCTGACCACTGCCCCACTTAAGCCAGTAGCTACTCTTGGCTAACTATGGCAGCTTCCTAATCCACTCTCTGCTTTATTTTTGTGCATGATGCTTATCACCCCTCAAAGTTTACTTATTGGCTTAGGGTCTGTCTCTCCCTTAGGATAAGGACAGGCATCTTGTATTTCTTGTTTATTTCCTGGCACCCTGATCTGAGAGCACTGCCTGGCACGTTGAGGGTGCTTCAAACCTGTGATTAATAAATGGAAGACCTTTAAGGCCATGGCTTGCTCTCTGGGTGGGTCTGACTTGGAGTGAAGGGGGAAGTTATTGTTTTCAGTTCAACCAGTTTCTTTCCCTTTTACATGAGGCAATTTCCCTTGGACACCTTCCCATAACACACAGTGGTGTGCAAATGAAATAAAGCACATGAAAGCACTTTGTGAGCAGGAAGCACCAGGAGAGTTTTGACCATGCAAGATGCAGCCATTCTGGGACTCTGCTGTTGGGATCAGGGCTGAGGTTCTGGAAAGGACTATAGTGGGAAGTCTGTCTTGGGGACTCTACTGTGAGCCTGGTCCTCCCACCACTTCCCCCCAGTATTTCCTCCCTGTTGCCTGAGGGAGAATTTCCCAAAGCGTGTGGCTGTGTGAAGAGTGGAGGGCAGCGAGTGATTCATGGGGAAGTCTGTAGGACTGCTTGGGGCTTATGACTCACAACTTCTCCTCTAGTAGGAAGACTTGGTGTCCATGCAGAATCTACTAGAAGCGTCCTTTGTCTAGTGGTGACAAGGGACTCCCCTCTGACCTCCCATAGCCACCTTCCTGGCATCCGCCAGGTCTATGTCTGTTGCTCAATAAAGAAGGGTGGCGGGCAGCGAGCACAGGAGGAGGGAAGGAGGCGAGGGAGTGATGCCTGTCTCCTCTGACTGTGGGCCCCTGTGGGCAGGACCGGGCCTGTGTGCTTTGTGTGCCCAGCCTCAGTGCAAAGGCCATATACTGCGGGGAAGCAAGTAGCTAAATAAACGAAGAGACCTCCTGGGGGACCTGAGAGACATTATCACCTGTAGGGACTCAAGGATGTGAGAGAGGGGCAGGGGACAGGACATTGAGGTGTGGTCTGAAGCTAAGTCACTATTTTTTAGTCAATTTTCCCTTTCATTTTCTTTCTTTCTCTTTTCTTTCTTTCTTTTTGTTTTTCTTTTCTTTTTTTTTTTTTGAGACAGGATCTCCTTGTGTAGCTCAAACTGGCCTTGAACTCATTCACTATGTAACCCAGAATGACCTCTAACTCACAGAGATCCTCCTGCCTCAGCCTCTCAAGTGCTGGGGTTCCAGGCATGTGCTACCACACCCAGATATTCAATCAATTTTAAGGAAGGAATAGAGTCCCCGGGACTTGTTCAAGGCCCAAACTGCTTGGCCTGGAACTGGATTCCCAAGAGGATCCCTGCACTTGTCTGGCTGTAATGCAAAATTAGCCTGAGTGACAGATTTGTTTTGTGACTAGGCTTCTCGTGCTGGGCACATTATAGTGTAAATACTGTGGGACCCTGAGGTTGAGGGAATGACTACAAAGGAAGGAAGATTAAAAAGCACCAACTTGAACCCTGGACCCTGCCTCCTTTTAATACTGTCCTTGGATATATCACTTCAGCTGTTCTCCTCCACTGCAAGGCAGATGCAGGTCCACTGTAGGCCGGGCCACTCTCCTCATCAGCACTGCCAACAACTAGAGCTTTCTAAGCAGCAACCAAAGGCTTCAGCCAGGAGCGGTGTGCGCTTGCCTCTGGAGCAGGAGCTCCTTGCTGTGTGACTTCTGGAGAGTTACACAACCTCCCTGGCATTCAGACCTGGTCATAAAGGTGGAAAAGATGAACTGAAGGACTCATGTGGACCTGAGAGCTGCAGAAGGTGAGAAGAGTTATCACACTGGCCTTGTCCATAAGCCAGAGTGGGCCAGCTGGGTCCCCTCACACTGACCTCAGTCCATTCCGCTTTTCCAGAAGAGGGAAAGGGCTTCGCTCCTGGTGTCTCTGGCCAGAGCTGGTGTGTAGCCCGGTCCTGCAGCTCTGGCTGCAGGTGAAAGAGAAGGCTCTCTTCTGGGTCATCTACTAGGTCTATTTGCTTTTTTGTGTGCTTTGATGACTACTCCCCTCTGGCCTGTTTGGGGGCTTGCCAGTGTCACCAGGTCCACAGGACGAGATTACTGAGGCCAGGAGGAGCCGAGGGCTACCCTGCCCTTGGCTGAACATTGTGGAGTTCATGGCCTGCACCCGGCAGGGACTTTCCAAGGGTGCACCTGCCATCTCACCAGGGCCAACGTTCCTCCTTCAGGGCGGGGAAGGGGGAAAGAGGGCCAGGTATGTGTCCCTGTGTTTTCAGCATTCAGTAAATCTACAAATGCTGACCATGTAGAACAGACAGGCTGGGTGTCCTGCAGTATCTATTTTTTTCTTAAATAATGGGCTTTTAGTCAGGGATATATATGTCCCATATTGCCCAGTCTCTCTTGCAACCAGGCTCGGCCATTTGAAAAAGTCAAGTCTAAAGTAGGCGCAACTTGATTGTTTCCAAGATTTAACTATTACAAATGGTGCTGCTATGAACATGGGTGCACATATATCACTGTGATGTGACCTTTTCAATTTTTCTGGGAAAATACCCAGGAGGGGGATAGCTGGATTGAATGGAACCACCAATCCTAGTTTTTGAGGTATAGTGTATAAGAGAGATGACCATATTACTGAATTTCTGTTGGATCATTGAACAGAAGGGTTTGCACTGCCAGTGTTTGAGTGTCTAGCTACTTTTTATGCTTTGATTTTGTGACTTTGGCAACTATTTTTAAGGTGACAATGTGTAATGTATCAACTAGCAATTTTATGATGTTATTTTTTTTGAATTCTGTATTGTTCTACCTTTCTCCCTGTTTTTCTATTTTTTAAAATTTTCTTTTCTTTCTTTCTTTGAAAAAAGATATTATGCAATATAACAACCATTGTTAAATTTCTTTCATTCTGTTTTGAAAACCTATATTGCTATTGTTTTGGGTTTGTTGTTGTTTATCTCTTTTGCTTTTTGTTTTTCTTCTCTGACTTCTTTTTTCTTTTTAAAATAAAAATAAATAAATAAATAAAATGAAGTAGGTGCAAGTGGTAAGATGTCTTTTTAAAGAGAGAGGCAGTGATTTTTCTTTCCCATTTGTTCTTACTGCCTGAATTGTAGAGTGATGGCTGGAATTCATGCAACCATTTTGAATCATGAAGTGATTTTGGGGGTGGTGGCAGAGTAGCAAACAAGAAAGAGGCTGGGTCTTTGAGGATGGTTGAAGGTAATTTTCCCTGACATGTTTATAACTCTATTGACACTTTGTGGGGGGGGGGGTTGGTACCATACTTTCAAGGATGTTTGCAAGGTAGATGGCCTTGGAGTAAAGAAATACTGTCTTTCTGGAGCAGAGCACAGATTTGTTTTGTGACTGGAATAATAAAAATAATGCCTTTTTCCAGGGAAAACATTGGCTGGATTTGCTAGAAGCCTCTTGTAATATTAGGGGTTTCCTAAGCTCAGTACAGCAGTCCGTTCTTATATGCAAGGGTTATATATTCAGCCTCCCAGTGGGTACTTGAAACTGGGGTTAGAGAGTATCAAACCCTGTAGACACAGTATGATTGTAAAGTACAGTAAATGTTAAAAATATATATTACAGTAAATGACACATGGCTGCTCAGTGTGGTGGTGCCTGCCTGTACCCCACTACCTTCGAGGCTGAGGCAGGAAGATTACTGAGGTCAAGGCCAGTCTGAACTACATAAGGAGACCCTGTCTCAGGAAGAAAAAAAAGAGAGAGAGACACACACACTGCCATCGATTCTCACCACTTTCAAAAGACTCCTCCTCACTTTGAACACACACGTATGCCCTCATTCTCACCACTTTCTTAAGCAGTTCTGGAAAGTCCTCTGGTGTGAGCGTCCTTAGTCCTGGATCAACTCAGGACTTTTTACCTTCCATGGTCATTTTGACTATGGGGAAGAGCGGGGAAGTCACATGATGCTGGGCCCCATGAGTAGGACGGATGGGGATGCACCAGGTTGATTTAGGAGCCCGCCTTTCTGTCAGATGGCATGAGGCAGTTTTGTTTTCGTTTGTGTTTAATCGTAAAGACGCAAAAGGAACCGTGCTGTGTGTACATCCGCTGTCCTCTGTCTCTGACCCAAGAGCCTTTTCTCTTCTGTTAGGATTGATGAAACTGAGGGAGGATCAGGGTTAGGGTACGAGTAGGAAAAAGCTAAATCACAGTTTCCGTGCTTCTAACAAACAAAGCACACGAAGCAGAGCACAGGCTGACAGCCCTGGTGGGCTCCCTCGTCCTTTTTCTAACTTAATCACAGTAAAACTTACCTCAGTAAAATATCTAGAAGGGGAAGACAATGGGGAAAAAGCACATCGAGTTACGTCGTGTGCAGGTAGGAATGCCCTGTGATGAACGCGATCACTGTCTTTACCTCCAAGGTACCAATAAGATCTGATCGAAGAAAAATAAATAAATGACCTAGGTTAAGCACACAGCTTAATGAATTGTGAGACACTGATACAGTTCCATGTATTTTTACTTCTGGACACTGCCATGAAACGCAGTATAATTTATCACCACTTCCAAGGTGGAGGACATGCGTGCCATCGAAAGCCCCATGCCTTTCCCAACCTGTCTCTTCCCTTTCCACCCCAGACAATGAGGCCTGCCCTTTCTGTCACTGTAAAGTAAATCTGTGATCCTAGGGTCTTATCCAAATAGAATCAAACCATATTCTTTTTTTAAAATTTTATTTAAAGAGAGGGGAAAAATAAACCAAAACAGGAAAAAAAAAGGGTAGAAACAATACAGAATTTCAAAAACAAATGAACATTGGGTTGTGTGAGGCATACAGAACTCCAGCCACCTACAACCAAAACAGATCTACACCCAGACATATAATAATCAAGATGCCAGAAATTCAATATAAAAACAGAATATTAAAAGCTGTCAGAGAAAAGAAACAGATTACCTATAAAGGTAAGCCCATCAGAATCATGGCTGACTTCTTGACACAGACCATCAGATCAAGAAGAGCTTGGAGCAAAGTCTTCCAAGCCCTGAAAGAAAATAACCTCCAGCCCAGATTGATGTACCCTGCAAAACTGTCACTAGAAGTTGATGGAGAAACAAGATGCTTCCATGACAAAGAAGAACTGGGGGAGTTTGTGATCACCAATCCAACCCTACAGAGAATACTGAAAGACATTCTAGAGAGAGAGAAAAAAAATACCAGGATTTTAGGAACAGTGGCAGAAAGGCCTGAATTAGTGGGGCAGGCAGTAAAATGAAGGAGAAAAGTAGAAAAACAGGCAGAAAAATAGCCTAGCAGAAATGAGGCAGAGAAGGATAACTAGAATCTCTAACATAGATGGCCTTGATACACTATATTGTTAATAGTGCACCAGGATTTAAAACCCACATTACTCACACTACTCTGCTTAGATGTATTATATTCTGTTCCAGTCATTCTACCTGTACTGGATTTGAGGGCACAGACAGTTATCCCAAGTATAACAGGATATAGTATGGTAATCATCCTTAATTTCCTATTAACTTAATCTAAAGCTCTGAAAAACCTACACTGTTTTACCATGACTGATTGTAACCAAATCTCGTTTGTTGAATAACTGTTTTGTATTGATAGATATAATTCAAAGCTGTTATGATTGATAATATCAAGCCTGAGAGTATGGGCAACTGCACTTCAGATGACAAAATCCACTAGAATATCCACTATGGTTTGATTATTACCTGCCTTTGAAGTTTTATACTGTCTACACTATTTTATTTGTACTAATATTGTTATTTACTGCTATACTCAATTATGCTGCTATATTCAATTATGCCTGATGATATAGACTTTCTATTGAAGATAATAAGAAACAACAGAGTAGTCATTGTAGATCACCTTGTACTGTGGTTTTATACAACTTTTTGGTTTCATGTTTTTATAGGAATTTGTTTTGTTTTGTCTTGCTAAGTTTTGTTTTTCCCTCTAATACAGAAAGGATAGAAATACATGCAGAGATTCATGCATGCGTAGCTGTCTGCACTCTCACTGTTTGACTATTTACTTTGTATGCTTTAATTTTGTAACTTGAGCAACTATTTCTAAGAGGACAATATGTAATTTATTAACTACTGATTTCTTATTGTTTATCTTTTTTTTTGAATTCTGTATTACCTCCACCCTTTACATGCTTTTGTTTCTCTTTAAATAAAATTTTAAAAAAAGAAAAAAAAATGAACAGTAAGAAATCACTATTTGATATATTACATATTGTCTTCCTGGATGTAGTTGTTCAAGTTACAAAATCAAAGCATACAAAGTGGACATTCAAACAGTGAGGCTGCAAACAGCTCCATTCTCTGATCCAACAAAAACTTAGCAACATAATTATCATTCCTACATCCTTAAATATACATGTAGTTATATCCTTTAGAGCACCTGCTTTTCCTCCTTTTGCTTTTTAAGTCCATTATCTGTTTAGTTATATCATGTTTCAGGTTGCTCATTACCTTACTGATCTGTTTTGCTGTTGTTATTAACTTTTTAAAAATTTTTTCTTATTTATTATTATTTTTTATTTTATTTATTTATTTATTTTGAAGATAATAAAATACAGCAGAACAAGACAGGACTAAGCCAACTGAGGCAGTGCAGTGAAATTGGCACAGAACCTCACAGCAGGCCACCGGGACAACAGCAACAGGCATAGTGGTACATCTGGTTTTCTTCACAATAGTTGTTCTTTCAATCAGGCTGAGCAATATTGAAGGAAATACCGAAATTACAAGAACAGAATATTGAATAGAGCAATACCATTGATCAAAACAGAGCAAAACAGAGATAAAAATATTTGCCCTCAAAGAGACGGCAGAAGAATATCCCTCTTATTTGCTATATTGCATATAGTCAAACTCGCAAGACATGCTCAGATCTCCAGCTCTCACTTGCTGGGCATGGGGGATGGATGTTTGATTCTTAGCCCGCACCCCAGTAGACTCACAGCCTCCCACCAGAGGGGTGAACTGGTTGCCCATTTTCCCAGTGCCCCAAGGTCCAACATGGCATGCCACCTCAAACCATATTCTTTCTGGTGTGTGCTGCTGGCATCATCAAGATAATTTTTATTATTTTATTTTATTTATTTTGGTACCAGGGATCAAACTCATGACCTTACGCTTGCAAGACAGGTGCTTATACCACTGAGCTAAATCCCCGGCCCCATAACATAATTTTTATATTAATCCATGTGTGTATCAGTAGATCTTTAAATTTTTTTAAAAAAGGATTTTAATTTTTAGAGCAGTTTTAGGGTCACAGAAAAATTGAGAGGAAGGCAAAAGGTTTCCAGTATGGCTCCTGCCCCTTTGCAGGTACAACGTTCACCGTTTCCATCATCTCCCACCAGAGTGGCATAATAGTTACACCATGGGAGCCTACACTGACACCCACTGACACCAACACCCACAGTTTACAGCAGGGGTCTCCTTTGGTGTTGTGGATTCTGTGAACTCCCACAAGTGCAGAATAAAAATGTAATCAACACTGCCTTAAGAATCCTCTGGGTTCCTTCTATTCAATCTTTTCTTCCCCTGATGCTAGGAGGCCTCTGATCTGTTCTTTGTTTTTGTTTTTGTTTTTGTCTTTTTAAGACAGGGTTTCACTATGCAGTTCAGGCTGGCTTTAAACTCACTTTGTAGCCCAAATTGGCCTCAAACTCACAGGAATCCTCCTGCTCAGTGTCCCAAGTGCTGGAATTACAGGAGTGCATCACCACACCCAGTTCTGATTTGTTTTATCATCTCCACATGTTTGCATTTTACAAAATGTCATACAGTCAGAATCTAACACTATGTAGTCTTTTCACCTTGGCTTCTTTCACTTAGTAATATGCGCTTAAGTTCCCTCTGTCTTTTCATGACCAGTTTGCTTATTTGTTTTTTAGTGTTGTAGGTGGCGTGGCTTAGCCACTTACCTAACTGAGAAGCATCTCAGTCGCTTCCAAGTTTCAGCAGTTGTGAAGGAAGACTTCTACTAATAACTGCATGCAGCTTTCTGTGTGGACATAAGTTTTCAATTTCCTTCAGTAAATACCAATATATCCAGCTGCTGGATTGTATGGTAAGAAACTGCCCATCTGTCTTCCTGACAGTCCATTCCATTTTGTATCCCTGGCAGCAATAAACAGATATTCCTATTGCTCCCCATTCTGGCCAGCATTTGGTGGTACTGTCATTTTAGATTCTGGACACTAGGACAGGTGTGTAGTGGCTACTCACTGTTATTTTAATTTTCATTTCCCTGATTTTATATGATGTGACGCATTGGTTCATCTCCTTAGGGTGTTTGGATTTTTTTTTTTTTTTTGGAGTCAGGGTCTTGCTCTGCAGATCAGGTGGGCTTGAACTCTCAGTGTAACCTGTGTTGGCCTCGAACTTGCAGTGGTCCTCCTGCTTCAGCCTCCCAAATGCTGAGATTACAGTGTGTACCATCATACCTGGCTGTGCGGATTTTTTGCCCAGTTTTAAATTATGTGATTTTTCTTCTTCTTGTTGAGTTTTAAGAGTTATTTGTATATTTTAGATAACAATTCTTTATCAGAAAAAAAATATATATATATTCTACCATTCTATGGATAGTCTTCTCATTCCCCTAATTTGATAGGCATTTTCTTATCTAAGAAATCTATATTTCTAGGCCAGGCACTCTGGCTAATCCCAGCATTCTGGGAGGCTGATGCAGGAGGATTGCAGATTTGAGCACAACCTGAGAAAACTCAGTGACTTAGCAAGATTGTCTCAAAATAAAAATTTTTTAAATTAAAATTAAAATAAAAGGATTGAGATGTACCTCCGTGTGAAGACTCTGGGTTCAATCCCTAGTAAGGAAAAGAAGAATTATGCTTCTATATTCCCATGTTGTGTAGGCCATTGTCATAGTGGGCTTTTCAGTCTAATTCTAGCAGTTATCTGAAGCCATACTTTTCCTTAGAACCTTCTGGCAGCTTCTCACGCCCAGAATATAGCACAATACTCTCTGTGGCCGCTACAAGGCCCTTAGTGTGGTTCCTGGTAGAGAGGCTGAGAGCAAGGCCGTGGGGCCAGGTTCACACTCTGCTTGGGAAAATTATTTTACTTCTCAGTGTCTCATCTGCACAATGGGTTAGAAGCAGAATCACGCCGTGGGTCTGCGGTGAAGGCAGCGCGAGTTATTACAGTGTACACAGGCCTGGGACATGCTTCAGCATGGTGCCTCTTCCCCCAGGCACTGCAGTCGTCACACTGACTGCTTTAGTCCCCTTGGTAAACTGAACTTTTCCTCACTGCACAACGCGTACATCTTTTCCTCTGTCCAGAAAATCTAATCCTACAACCAACACATGTGCACTCACACACACTCAACTACTCAAGCTTGCACTTACGTTCACGACTACACATAATCACACTCACACATTCTTGAGCATTTACAAGCACATACAAAAGCTCACAAAACACTCATGATTGCATGTGCACACATACACACATGCAAGCATGCATATTCACATTCAAATATGTATACTCATGCACACGCACCCCTACCTACTCACATGTGTTCACACACGCACATGTGCACACATGCACTCATCCCCACTCCTCTTTGTGAGGCTGCTCCAGCCAGATCACTTTACCTACAATAGCCCCACTGTGCTGATCTTTACCTCTGCTCCTTATTCTTTGGCCTGGACCGCTCCCTGCAATACTAGCTTAGCATCCAAGAGTCCAGGCATGGTTCTAGTTTCAGTCCAAGGGTCATGTGATTGACTGTGGCCTCTTTCTCTTGTTCTATGAGTACCTCTTGGGCAGAACACAGACACATTTCAACAGTGTTCACAGCTATATCCCTCGGCACTGACCCAGGCCTGGAAAGTAGTAGATGCTCAAGAAATAGTGTTGGAAGCAAGTGAGCGAGTGGGTTGTCTTAGTAACTTTTCTTATTGAGACAAAATATCCAACATGCAAAGTTAAAAGGAAGAAAGGTTTATTTTAGCTCACAGTTCGTAGAGGTTTCAGTCCAGTCAGCTGGCTCCAAAGCAAGGTAGCATCACAGAGGAGAAAGAGTCCATGGCGAGCAGGCAGAAGACGGTGAAGCAGCAAGCAGCAGCAACAGTAAGAGCTAACCTGCTTTTCCCTTTTATTCCAAACAGACTACAAACATATTGATTGGCACCACTGATTCCCACAGGTGGAGCTGCCATTATCCACCCCCTTAAATCTAGTATCACATCACACATCCTACCCAGCCATGTTTGAAACACCCCACCAATGACTGGATGAGGCTTTGGGAGAAGTATCTAGAAGTATCTAGTCATGACTGCAGATGAGCAGGAAGCAGCTGTGCGAACTCCAGTCTGTGGCAGCTGCAGTAGGAAGGGCCTGGCTCAGATCAGAGCACAGGTGAGAGGTCTGAACTAAGACCACCGCCTGCCTTGCTGCTCATGTCTTGTCAAACCTGGTTGACAGGTCTCTTTTCTCTGCTTTTCTGCAGGGAGAACCATGTGGGCTCAGCTGCTGGGTAGGCTGATTCTGGAACACATTTCCACTTTTTCTTCTCTTCCCCCCTCAGCGAGTGGCCAGGCAGAATGGGGTGGGAAATGTTTGTGCTTCAGCATGTGGCAGTGACTGGCTTCCCAGATGCCTCCTCTGCTGAGCAAAGCACCTCCCCACCAGTCTCACCTTAGATTAGAGCCCCGAGGGGCCACCTACATGGCTGGGCAGGGAGTCCAGAGCCTCGGGAGTCCCACATCTCTGCTGGCCTGGGAATCTCACCAACTTGATAGGAGCAGGCAGGGGGCATTTTATTGGCTCTGGGGAGTTGCAGGCAGTGTGAAAATAGTTTGAAAATCTCTCTGTCTATCAAGAAATCCTAGTCATCAACAACAAGAAGCAAGTTTAACAAAAGTCTTTTTGGAGTTAATGAGGGAAACATGAAGGAAAACAGGCAAAAAGGTAGAACAGACATGAAGACACACCCTGGAGGATGCAAGCGGAGTACTGGATGTTCCGGCAGGGAACAGGCTGCTGGGTGTGAGGCTGCTTGGTGTGTGTCAAAGAGTGTAAACACTGGAGACCACAGTGTAGGTGGCAGGGAGGGTGTGCCATGTGCTCCTCCTGCTTGTGTGAGCACTGGTAACACGCGTGGATGCCTTGCTCTTAGGGATAGAGGGGAGCGGTGTTCCCTGGTGTGGGGCAGGGACATGCTTGGGAGGAAGGCTGCAGGGTCTGGGCTTAGCAGCTGACCTGTGGAGGCTGGGTGGAAGCTGACCTCCTCTACGTCCTCGGTTGGCTGGCACAGCATTGCTCATGGTCATTTAAGGTGCTGTCCAGCCGAGCAAGCTCATTAGGTGGCAGGCCATCTGGGGCAACATGGTGCAGGTCTTTCAGGGGAGCAGTCGAAGTTATTTTTAGTGGCCTGGGCTAAATCCCAAATCCTGCTGACTATTCCTGGCTCCAAAAGATCGCCCTGAAGGATATGGAAAATTTTCATGTCAAGAATGTCTGGTTTCCCTTTGGCAAGGCAAGGGCAGAGTGGAGAGGCTGGGATGAAGGTACTGAGGCCCAAGGGCAGCTGAGAAAAACTGCCCATGCTGAGAGCATGCAGTGGCCCTCTTCCTGCATGAGAAGTAGCATGGACTCTACAAGAATCAGTCTCATTACAGGTGACTGGCCTGGCTTTGGTGCCGAGGTCCCACATCCAGGAAACCCTGCAGAGTTGCTCACTCCCTATCATCACTATGGAGCCTAGAAACTAACTTACATTAACAAAAAATCCCACTTCTAGAATGTTTATGGCAACACGATGCAGTAGATACTGCTATCATTTCCATTTTACACAAGAGGAAACTGAGGCACATAGAGGTGCTGCAACTGGCCAGCTTCCTGGTAGTTTCAGTTAGCAGAGTGATGCAGCTGGCATCTGACCCACAGTGTTCTGGTGCCAGGGAAAGGAGGCCTTTGGAAACCTGGGCTCAGCCATTTCCCTGCAAGACGTGGAGCCTGGGGTCAAGGGTATGCATTTGGCTCATCTGTCAGGAGGCTTAAGTGACCTGGTGTCCTTACCATGCTGCGCGCTAGGCTGACAAGGACAGGTGCCTGGAGGTCCCGGCTCGGCTCCCCACTGCACGTCTCTGTTGGGAATGTCCAACACTGGGGGTCCCCTTTGCTAGTTAGTCCTGCGGTTGCCCCTTGTTATCAGAAGTCCCCTGAATTGCTGTCCTCCGGAGCTCCCTTGGCAGGCCGTGAGGGAGGGAAGCGACATGGTGTAGGGAAGGGGAGCAGGGGCTTGCAGTCCCGGAGGCCAGTGGAGTCCTATGTGCCTCGGGCGCCCACTGTCCTTGCTGTAGAATGAGCCTCCTAAGGCTCAGGAAGGCTGAGGGTTGCCGTGGGCTCTGGCGGGCGGGGACCCCATCACCGGGGGCCCGCTGGGACGGGGTGCGGAGGTGCGGACGTGCGTGTGTGGCCTGGCACGAATGGAATGTGCGCTGGCCCCGGCTGGACGCTCTGTTCCTTCCACCGCCCGCATCAGCGTCAGCGCCCAGCAGGAAGGGCGGGCGCCTGGGTCCCAGCGGGCCGCTCTGGGCTGGGGAAGCGGCCGAACAATAGGGCTGCTCCGCGGGCTGCAGGAGCTGCACAGGGACCTCCCCGTGGGTGTGTGTTTGGTGGGAGGGCACAGGGTGCCGAGCTTCCCAGGCATGGGTCCTCCTCAAGGGGGCTGTGAGACAGGGCGGGCTCAGTATCTCAGTACCCTTGCTACCCTGGGAGGCCGGCTCTAGCATCTTTGCCCAGGCGGGGCCTCGCTGGCATCTGCCACCTAGCAGTGGGGTTGGATTGAGGGTGAGGCCCCGACAGAGGCCGGAAGTCTTGCTGTGTGCTTGATTCTGCCGTCCTGCAGAAAGCCTGCATTTTCACACAGCCTTCAAGGAGAGCATGAGCTTTTCCCGAGGACCAGGGTGAGGGCGAGGGTGAGTGGTACCCAGTGTGCCGATTTTACTTCTGGGGAGACAGAGGCTTCCAGGAACAGGCCCACACATGCTTCAGGCACCTAGTCAATGTATCAGAAAGAATTTAAACTTCTAAATGAAGGAAAAGAATCATAATTCATTCTGCCTTTCTCGTATACATGATATCTCCAGATAATCAAATGGAGACAGACTTATTCCTGTTCAAAAGTGTAAAGATGATAGAGGCTCATTTTTCCACCTCTAATAAATTAATGAACTGGGCATTGGGTGGCTGTGGCTGCTTATATCACAAAAAGATACTAAACAGGTACTTTGATCCTGGAGATAAAGGAATATGGTCTCATCTATGAAGAAATCTTGTCAAACCTTCAACATGAATCTGATCAAGCCTTTAAATTTGACTAATGTTTTACAAGAGCTACAGGGGACAGAGGAACATGTTGAATATCACTAGGAGGATGCACTGTATTCAGTAAACTCTAGATAAATAGCTAGTTTCTTCTACATATTAATTGCAAGAAAACAATAAAGACAGAAACAATAAGTAAAGAAATAGGTGGGAAGCCTAGAAAGGGAGACTTAGAAACATTTCAATCAATCACCAGGTATAGCTCTTATTAGGACTTAGAGTGAAACAAGTCAGATAAATGAAAACCATTAGAATATAATCAGGAAATCAAATAGAGCCTTAAGAATTACCTGTCTGGTACGTGTTCTGTCTTGAATCCCTGTTCCCAGATGGGATTCTTGGAATCAGATTGTTTTGAGAGTCCTGATTTAGTGTAAAAGAGGGACACCTCGGGGCACTGGTCCCTACTTCACCGCCTCCCACACACACACACATAGGAAGGCCACATGGCATCAGGCTGTTTGTGGAAGGAGGGAGCCAGGGAGGAGGGAGAGATCCTCTCTGCTATGCTCTACAGGCAGGGTCATCTTTTTTTAGTGTGCGCATCTTGTGGGTAGCCAGGATCTGACCTTTTTGTCCCATCTGCCCAGAACCTGGTGTTTAAAATTAGCCTCTTTGAGCCAGGGATGCTGTGATCCTGCTGCCCCAGCAACCGTGTCAACAACGGCTCCTGTTGCTGGGACACAGAGTATGTGCCAGAATCTGGTGGCTTAGCAGGGCTGACATGTCACCCCTGGGAGGACAGGGCCTCCCTGGGGGTTCAGCCCCACTGGGATTCAGCAGTGGCCTCTCTGGCCAAGACCTTGTCCTGACCGTGCACTGGTGCCAGGACACCAGAACGGCTCTCTGTTGCTCATCCTATGGTCACTTCTTGAGATGGTCCCTCCATCTCAAAGATAAAGTTATTGTATCCTACCTGAGAGCTTTACAAAGTTTATATCGGAGTTGCTTTCATTTTAACAAGTCAGATCACGTTTATGACAGAAGATTCAAAAGTATCGAAGGATCCTGAGATGAATGGCTTTTTCCATGTCTGCCTCCACTTTCTGCCTTTTCCACTCAGGAAACTGAGATAATCAGTGTCTCACATCCTTCCAGAATGTTCTGGCCAGTCTTTCTCAGTGGGCTTTGGAGAGAGAGAGCTAGATCTCAGTGCACCACAGTATCTGCTCTACTCCTGTATTTGAGAGCTACCAGTTATGTGACACTACTGGGCAAAATGAGATCTTGGGCAAACACTTTCTGAGGTTTATGTCCTGACCCCGCACTGGTCCACTGCACAGGCTGCTTCACATCTTTCCTTCCTCTCTTCCTTTATCTTGGAGAATGATTTATTATGAGGTGCTGATGGCTACCTCTGTCTTATAGCTGTGTGGTGCCCCCCATCTACATGGGTGCAATTTATTCGTGCTTCTTCTGATGGGCGTGGAGGTGGTTTTTAGTCTTTTGCTTTTATTCACAATGCTTCTGCATAGATTCCCAAGCCCATGCATGAGGGTATCCATGAGATAAATTCCTACAGGACCAGCACCTTAGCAATTTGTGTGAGATGTGGTCCTAGAACCCTGGCTTCTGGGAGCAAGGACAAAAAGGGTCACAGGAAGGAACCTGGCCTATGCGCTCTGAAAACAATTGGGAAGTTAGGAGACAGCAACAAGAATTCCAGACATGCAGGGAAGGGAGAGAACAGTTGTTGTGGGCCTGTTACATGCTAGGCATTTCCTATTACCTTATCTAATTTTCACAGAAGATTGGTGTCGGTGTCGTGGATACCTGTATCCTTTTTACTACGGCAGCTCAGAGAGTGTAAGTTATTTGCCTCAGGCATACAGCAGCTAAGTGGCCAAACTGAGATTTGAACTTAAGTGAGCTTGAGCCTAAAGCCTATATGTACCCTGTATGTACCCTCCACCACTGAAAGGACTACAAATATCTCCAAAACAGCTAGGGTCAGGCAGGGGTGTGGCCCACTTCCAGAGGGCATCATCCACAGGGCAGCGTGTGTGTTCAGCACCCCCTGGCATCGGGCAATGCACAGTCTATAATGCTGCACGTGGCAGCCCCATCCGGGTGCTGACACTGCTCTCAACAGCAGTCACTGCCCTCAAGAGTATGGGACAGTCAAGCAGCTGACTGAGAGTTCTTTCTTTCACTCATTCATTAGCAAGCTACCAATAGTCAGTAATAACACCAGAGCGCATGTCACACCTGCTTGTGACTCTCAGCCACTGGGACCTGGAGGTGTCCTGCGATGGTGGAGGAGGTTAGGAACTTGTGGGGTTAAGGATCTGGGAAGGTTTCTTGGAGGAGAGACAACCGGGCTGGGCTATGTGCTGCAGGACCAGTAAGAGCCTGCTGGGTGGGAGTGGGTGAGGGGAGAGCATGCAGAAAGCAAGGGCAGGGCCTGCAGAAGGCACAGGTGTGGCCTGGGCAGAACCCACAGAGCTGCGAGTGGGCCGTGGGAGCCGGGCAGGGAGTGTGGGTGATGTGCGGGGGTGGCTGGGCCTGGGCGGGCGTGCCGGGGGCCGTGAGTACACAGGCTGCATGCGTGTGTGAGGGAGCACGGGGGAGGGGGAACCCTCCAGCCGCTCCGTCTGTAACTCCTGCTCCGGCTGTGGGGCCTTGGACCTCTTACGGGCTCGCTGTGGGAGAGTAAGGGCAAGGGCTGCCCTGAGAGCCCCTGGAGGGGTCCCTGGGCGCCAGCGTGTGACGGAGCCCTGGCACATGGGTGCTTCTGCCGCCTTAGCCCCATGTGCACCCCCGGTGTGCCATGGTGCTCCCCCTGGGCCAGGCCCAGCCCTCTGACCTGGGAACTCCCTGGGTGTGGATGGGGGCATGGCGGGGCTGGGGCAAAGACAGGCTGGCTCTGCCGGTCCAGCTGCTGCTGGGCTAGACTTGCCGACAGTGGGGACACTCCTTGCTACCACCCCTGGGGACTCAGGCAGTGGGGACTCGAGCGAGGCCAAGCCCTTTGCTCACTGTGTCCTCACCTCTCGGCCACCTTGTTCCCACGGCCTGGGTGAGGAGACCCATGCACCTGGTTTGCACAGGTAAGAAGTTCCAAGTCTGAAACCATCCATTCTCCATGTGTCCGTCAGTCTTGAGGAAAAGAGGGCTCCACTGATTTATGTACCTTCCAAGCTCAAGATAAAGACCGTATTTGTGGATACCTCTTTCAAGGCAGCCTCTTGCACTTTAGCTCCTATGGTTGCCTATTTCGGGCCTCCATAACTTTACCAAGGCCAGTCTTTCTGCCTGGAATGCCCCAGTTCTTCTCTGTCTACCTGGCAAAGTCCTATTCATCCACCAAAACCCAGATTAAGCAACACCTTCTGCCAGAAGCTGCCCATGATTTTGCCCTAGCCGGAACCATCCTTCTTCCCACTAGACCATCTGTGCCCCTTTGTAACAACCTGCTACTGCGCCTGCTTCACAGTGAACTGAGATTGCCTAGAGGCTTGTCTCTTCTGGACTAAAAGATGAATAACCTAAGCACAGGACTGATATCTAACTCTGGCACCTCAGCCTTCACTGCAGCGCTTAGTACATAGCAGGTGCTTAAGAAAACCTGGAATTTAACTCTGTTTGATGCACATAACTACATGCTGTTTTGTTGAGCCAATGAGATGCTCTGTGCAGCACTCTTTTAAATGCTTGTCACAAGGTTGGATTACGATTGTTCCCACTTCACCAAGAAGGACATGGGGGCTCACAGTGGTGAAATAACCACTCACACACACAACCAGGAAGCAGCAAGGCCAGTAACTCACATGTTATTCTTTCCCAGACCCACACAGGGTGACTCAAGCTAGTATTTAGATTAGTTTTTTAACAAATAAGTATTTAAGGGGTCGGGATGTAGCTCAGCAGCACAGCACCTGTCTGGCAAGTGCAAGGCCCTGAGTTCAATTCCTGATCCAAAAAAAAAGAAAGAAAGAAAGAAAAAGAAATAAGTATTTCATGTGTTCTAGAAAAAATAATGTATTAAGCTCCCGTATTCCTGGTAAATTTTTATACTTATAGTTTCACTGTTCATATTTAACTTTAGGACTGTGCAGAGTTGTTCATTTTAAAACTCTTCAAGTAGTTGCGTGTTTACATGTGGAGTAGGAAAAAAAACAGAGTAACTTGTGTAACAAGCCATAACCTTTGGCTATTATATAATTTCCTTTAAAAATACTTTACTAAGTGAAAGTAATGGCAGTGGATCTAAATGACACTTCACATGCACACAGCAAGAGTGTGGCAGTGCCCACCACTGTGATCCGAGAGGAGGGGGCCACTTTTGCCCGCTCCTGCAGCCTCTTGGAGACAGCAGAAGAGCTGAGGGCTTGTCAGAGCCATGCCCTAGCTTTCCCTGTCCCTACCACCTGGTCATTGCCCACCCAGCAGCCAGAGTGGCTTTTGAAACATGGCAACTGGTCCTGTTGCTCTTCCAGGAACCCCCAGTGACTTCTTGCTGCATTTCAGAGAGAGCTGACTCATCCCCAAGGCTGAGGGGACCCTGTACCCCCTGGTCCTCTGTTGCTGCTCCTGCTGCCCCTTCTCTTGCTTCCTCGAGGGACTTTGGGTGGACACCTGCTGAGCACTCTTCCTCCTCACCTTCCTCACATGTGTTTTCTCAGTCATCTCCCAGGTAGGCTACTTTCACACTGGCCCTATTTGTGCCCCAGCTGGAGATTCTGAGGACAGTTTTCCCCAGGGGTACTGGGGTCTAGGAACTGGACCTCTGCCCTCCCGGGGATACCAGAATCTACTGTGCTCAATTCTCTTCTGTGAGTCAGCACAGTGTCAGTGTGGACCTACTACATCCTCTTATTTACTTTAACTTATGTCTAGATTGCTTGTAATACCTCATGCAGTGTGCATGCTGTGTACGCAGTTGTACTGAATTCTGTAGAGAATAATGGCAAAAAATCCGTACATGTGCAGCACAGAGAGTTAAAACCATTTTCTTTGATCTGTGTGCAGATGTGGACAATCATGTCACACTGTTTCATTTATCCGAACAACAGATTAAAAAAGAAATGGTCATTTCTTTTGTCTTTTTCTATTTTGATGGTACTGGGGGTTGGACCCAGAGCCTTTACACTGAGCCACATCCGCAGCCTTTTTACATTTTTATATTTTGAGGCTGGGTCTCACTAAGTCACTAAGTTGTTCAGGCTGGGCTTAAACTCTCCATCCTCCTGCCTCAGCCTCCCAGAGCACTGGACTTAGGGCATGTGCCACCCTACCCAATGTCTTCCTTTTACTTGTATATTTTGTATGTTTTCTCTTACTTCTATATGTTTTGTTATCCTGTTATTTTTGCTCTGACTAGTGCCCAGCACACAGTGGGTGCTCTGTAAATATTTGTTGGACCGCAAGTGTGTGTGTTGGCTGGGGGGTTGGCAGAGCAAGCTGAAGCACAGGCATCCAGGATGGGGTTCTTGTCCCGAAACAGCTGAGCGATTTGAGGTCCTTCAGCTAAGCAGTCCAGGCAGCTGAAACCAAAAATGCAGATGGGATTAGTCACCCTTCGAGCCTGGTAACGCTGGCAGCGAACGCGCTCCTCATCCAAACACATCACAACATTGCGGGCCCGGCGTCGCCAGGGCCCCAGGTGGCAGCTCAGGCATCTAGGACCTGGCAGCAGCTGGCCTTGTGGGCCCCGCTGCAGGGCGGCTGGTGCGGAGTGAGGTGGGCCTGGGGCCACAGATAGGGTTACAGGGCCTGGAGATGAACAGTGGCAGGGGAACCAGAGGCTTCTGAGGACAGAGCGGACCCTGAGAAGAGCTGCCCTAGAGGGTGACCTCAAAGCTGTTGAAAAAGAAAAATTCCACCCATAAACCAGAGCAGACCACTGGATTGCGACATCAGTTTCCCTGACAATTTTGCATGCTTGGAAGGGGAACTTCTCTACTTTCTTTTTTGTTTTATAACCACTTTATTGAAATATAATTCACATCCTTATAACTCACCCAGGGAAAATGTACTACTCAGTAGTTTGTAGTATATTCACAGTTGTTCATCCATCACCACGATCATCTTGAGAATGTTTTCATCAAAAAAATATCCTCCTAGACGTTAGCAATCGCTTCCTATTACCCCTCACTCTTGGCCTGAGGCAAATGCTAACCTACTTTCAGGGTCTGTAGATTTGCCTACTCTGGACATTTCACATAAATGGGATCACATGATCCATAGTTTTGGGGGGCTGTTTTCTTATACCTGGAATAGTGTGTTCAAAGCTCACCCATGTTGTAGTATGTGTAGGTGCTTCATTCCTCTTTGGAGCCAAGTGATAGTCCAGTGTGTGAATACGCCACATGGTATGTGGTCATCCTTCGGCTGATGGGCATTTGAGTTGTTTCCATTTGGGGCTGTTATGAAGAGCACTGCCATGAGCATTCATGTATGTTCTTCTAAAAGGAAAATCAGCCAAGTCAAAATATGCAGAATACAACGTGGATTTAAAAGGTCAGCAGCATGGCTGTCCTACCGCCTGGAGGCCTGGCGAATATGGCAGCTGGAGGAGGGGGGCCTGCAACCTGCTAGGAACTCAGTGGGTATTTTTTAACAAATGCCCCAACTCCTACCTATTCTGATGTCCCAAGTGAGAAGATGAAAATGTGACAAGAATGAATCTAGAACCAGGCATGGTGGCACACACCTGTAATTCCAGCACTCTCGGGGCTGAGGGAAGAGAATTGTTGCAAGTTCGAGACCAGCGTGGGCTACAAAGTGAATGCAAGGTGAGCCTGAACTGCATAGTGAGATCTGTCCCAAAAAGACCAAAAAAATAAAAATCTAGATCCATCTATTCATTGAATAAATACAGCAGCATGCAGTAGGTACTTAAATGTCACTTGAAATCAATCAACTGCTAGAGTTACCTGGACAGGTATGGAGAAGCCCCACTCAAGTCCTGAGCATACGAAAATCAAGCACCACAACACTAGGCCAGAGACAGTGACCCTGTTCTCGTCCTGGTCACTTTTGCCATTTGCATCTTGAGCCCGTGATCCTTTCCCTAAACCCTTCTCATCCCAGGGGCCTCAAGCTGCAGTGAGGAGGGAAGGCCACATCATCAGGACGCAGGCCTGCTTTCAAGGCCTGTTCCTGGGGCCCCTGCTCCTGTCCTTTTGTCTGACGTCAAGATTGCTCTACTGTGGGACAGAAGCATCTGTTGGTGTATTTTCTACTGGACTCCAGGAGCAGCCCAAGCTGTGCTGAGTGCCCTGTGTTCCAAGATGGCCAAAGATGGCTGCTGTCCACTTTGTCCTGGCAGGCAGGACAGAGGGGCCACCAGTAACGCAGATGGATAAACAAGGCCTGGAGCTGCCCCTGCCGGAGACCGGCCGCCCTTCTGGGCTTTAGTAACTTGTCACATACATTCATTGTGCACCAGTTCCCGGCATGCTGTCTGCTCTTGGTTTTAATGCACACCTCTATTTTTAAAGAAAATAGTTACATGTTTGCTCATGTACATTTACTGAGTTCCTGCTGCATGCTGAGGTCTCGGAGGGACACCAAGGCCAGCCAAACTTTAGCTCAACCTTCAAAGGGTCTCAAAGCATCAAAGACAGTATGAAAGTAAACTAGCTGAGCCCTGTCTTTATGTTGCGATGTGGGCTGTTCAGGGCCTGCTTTATTTGTATTGTTTCTCACACATGGTTTTCCCATTTAGAATCTATGAAGACTGTACATATACATATGTTATGTGAAATCTGAGTAATTATCACATGTATTCTTTTCAGTGGGTTACATGTAAATTTTACATATTAGTTTGGCTTCCAGTGTTATACTTTTCACACCTGAAAATAATGATGCTTGCTTTTTGTTGTATCTTTGAACTTTCTCTTTTCCACAAAAAATTGATATTTTTTAAAGGTGTGTTTTTTCTTATGATTTTTAGTAGCAGAACATCTTTATTACAGTTACGATCTAAAAAGGTCCCCCCAAAGTCTCACATGTGCATGAGGCCGGGCTTTCAGAAGATGAGGATCCTGAGGGCACTAACTCATCCATGGACCCATCCCGAGGTGCGCCTTGGAAAGGTCTATCCCGTCCCCAGCCCCTTCCTTCCTCTCTCCTGGGCTCGCTCTTGTTTACTCTGACCATCATGGGTTTCCTTGCTGCACGCGTCTGCCATGTTCCTGCCTTGGAGACAGCTGACCACTGACTAAACTTTGAGAAACTCTGAGTCAAAATCAACCCCTCATCCTTTGAGTCGTGTATCACAGGTATTTGGTCCCAGTAATGGAAAACTAACACAACTTTCAGCGAAGCAAATTTAGAAAAAAATAAATATGTACATAAAACCCCTCCTAATCTCACATCACCAGAGACAGGCATTTTCAACATGTTCCTGTCTTTCCTTAAAGGTCAGATCTTTCCCTGCAGGTCATATGTTACCAATGCTCATGAGGGTACATGGTAGTTATGGCGTGTTTAATCCTAATGACTTGGTATGAACTCAGTGTCTCTGTGGGAAGAAGAGTCTTTATAACATGCCTCCTTTTGCAGAGGAAGCCTCAATTTCCTCCCACTCTGGGTTACCAGCTTCCCTCGCAGTGGCCACTACCTGCAGGAGTCCAGGCCACGTGTGGGCAGCACAGGCAGGGATGGAGTGAAGGCTTCTGGGAGGCCCTGACTCAGCCCAGCCTGTGGTGTCTGCCTGGCTCTGGAACCCAAGCTCTTGCTTCCTTCCCTGGGGAGGGAGGGACAGGGACACAGCAGGTGAATTGCCATGGGAAGGGCAAGTGGGTGCGTTCAGCCTTCACCCACGGCAAAAGTTCTAAATCAGGGCCCTAGATCTGCTGTGTCAAGTGACAGCTGAGAATCCATGCAGTCCCATGTCATCTGCCAGAGTGACAAGGTGGGGGTTGGGAGGCAGCATGCTAAACAGCCAACACCCCAGCTTCTCTGAGAAAAAGATAGAGAGGGAGAGACAGAGACTGAGACAGAGACACACAGAGAGAGAGAGAGATGCAGAGAGAAAGAGACAGAGACACAGGGAGACAAGACACAGAGACACAGAGAGAAGGAGAAAGAGAGAGACAAGGACACACACAGAGAGACACAGAGAGAGGGAGAGAGAGATAGAGACAGAGACACAGAAAGAAAGACAGAGACACAGGGAGATGAGACACAGAGACACAGAGAGAAGAAAGAGAGAGACAGAGACACACAGAGAGGGAGAGAGACAGAGACAGAGACACAGAGAAAGAAAGACAGAGTCAGGGAGACAAGACTTAGAGAGAAGAAGAGAGAGACAGAGGCAGATATGGAGAGACGCAGAGACAGAGAGACAGAGTGAAACGAAAGTGTTGCTTTTCCTTATGAGCAATACATAATGTAGGAAGTTTTCACCAAGCTGGAAGAAGAACCATAAGAGACTTAGGGATGTGAATATTCTAGAACTCTCACGACAGTTCTAGGTGGGTGTCACCATGCCCAGTAGAGTGAGGGGGAAGCTGAGGCTGGGAGAGGTGGGGGACTTGTCCGTGGTCACACGGGGTTGGCTGGCTCTTCGCCCCAGTATCTTGCCCCTATCCCAGCTACATCCTGGGTGCTGAGCACCTGCCTGCTCACCTCCACGGTCCCTCCCATCTCCTCCATGACTGTGCAGCCAGGAAACAAAGCCTCCTGCTCTTGGCTTCCCGGCAGCCCCCAGCCTGACCCTCATATATAAATATTTATCCAGCAAATGAATAAACACTAGGAATAGGCTCAAAGATAAAACCTCCATGCAGCTTCTCCATATGCACAGAGTTGTGTGTGAGTGTGCGTGGGTGTGGGTGTGTACATGCCCCCGCGTGTGTGTAATCAGACAGTGGAGCGCACAAGTTGCATATGCAGACTCTGTGACCAGATGGCCTGGGTCTGAAAATCTCAGCTTCTCAGCTGTGTGACCTCGGGTAATGTGTGCCCCTCTCTGTGCCATCTCCTCCTCTGTGAAATGGTGGAGCGGTAAACAGTCTGCCCCTCATCTCAGACGCTTCAGGGTAGGAGTTAGCCCAGCACCCAGCACAGAACATAAGGTTTTGGAGCGAAACAAAATGTTGGGGAATCTGAGTCCCAATTGCAAGATGAAGTGACTTCAGCACAGGGAAGTGACTTCTGCATCAGGAGGCTCCTCAGAGGTGCTAACGGCTCAGTCTCGGTCGCGCGCTGGAGTCTCCCTGCTCACGATCCGACAGCTGCTCCCTGGCCTCCCAGGCTCATGGTCTCCTAGCATTTGGAACCCCAGCTCTCCTCTTGGTGTCACTGGGCCACCCCTTTCTCCTGGCCATTCAACACCAAGTCCCAAGGCCTTCATTCTCCCTCCCACACTTCACACCCCACAGGTCTCCCTCCAAAACACACCCTGGATCAGCTGCCTCCCACCACCTCTGAAAGGGGCTTGGGGCCTAGCTCCTCTCCAGTCTCCCCCAGCCAGCTTGCTCCAACCAGGAAGATGTCCCTGCTCTACCCACCTCAGGGCCTTTGCATCTGCCGTGTCCCCCCCCCACAATTTTCTCAGATGCTGGCAAGGCCAGCGCCTACCCTTTCAGATTCAGCTCAAGTACGCCTGCCTTCCAGAGGCCTAGTTCACCTCCCACCCCACCCCACCCACACACGTTTCCTTTTTATCTCTTCCTTTCCTTAGCTTTTTTCAGTGTGTTTATTTCTACTCGAAATTATAATTTTGCTTATAAAATGTCTAAACCAATTTATAAAATGTGTGATAGTGTCTGTATCTGTAAAATATATGCTCCGTAGAATCTGGAAGGAAGGAAGGAAGGAAGGAAGGAAGGAAGGAAGGAAGGAAGGAAGGAAGGAAGGGGAAAAGAGAGCAAAGGGGGGAGGGAGGAGAAGGATGGCAGGGAAGGAGGAAGGGTCAGCATGCCAGGAAAGAGGAGAGGGCGAACCCCAGGCTCCAGGAGAGTTGGGGGCGTCCTATCTGGCTGCTCAGAGCCCGGCATTGTATGATGGGAGGCCGGGGCGACTTTTGGAACAAAGCACGTGGAGGTTTACAAGCCAGGAAAGTGAGCTGTGGGACATGGGATTCAGAACTGGCCCTCAAGTCTCCTCCCTCTGACTAGCATCCAGTTAGCTTCTAGAAAGTTCCTCAGATTCCTGAGGCTCCTATCCCAGCTCAGCCCACGGCCGGGAGGGTGTGAGCTTGGAGGGGCCTCGGAGGCGTAACACCCTCTGGAACGCTGCGGCTGTAATTAACTCGCTCCAGATTCACTCAGTTCCCGTCAGAACATGAAACCAGAGGGGAAAAACCCACGAGGCCCCGATTGATCAGTGCAGAGCTTAGCAACAGCACAACAAGCCGGAGCAAACGCACTGCCGCAGCTGGGGTGCTTTCCGCGGGCCGCAGGGCGCCAGCTTCCTCTCTGCTGGCTCGCAGCCCCCTCTGCCAGTGCGCCTGCGCCTGCGCCTGGCGGGCAGGGGGCTGTGACTTACTCCGGAAGGAAGCCCGGCGGGGCTGAAGTCCCTTCTCCGCTGACAGCCCCGCGGGGAGCTTGATGGGGGCCTGCTGGCCCCGCTCCGGGCATCCTGGTCTGCTCCGTGGTCAGTGGGATTTCTAGAACATCCTCTCTTCAGAGCGGATGGGGGACTTTACAGTTTCAGAAACATCCAGACCACGCTGGCGTCTCTCCAGGAGGCCCAGCATCCCATCTTCTCCATCCCCACATCTGTACAGCTGGGAGCCGGGCCATCTCTGACTCTGTTTCCAATACCGCCTCCCTGTTCCAGGTCGGCTCACCACCCCTTAACCGCCAGATAATGCAAGCACGTGGAACCGCTCAGCAATTCCTGTTCTGGACAAGCACAGGTCACTCTTATTTCACCCTTAGTGATTTGCTTTCTAGTGTTTGCTTCTGGGTTTGGCACAGGGGGATCCTCAGGTCCATCTGGGGAGTGGGCAGAGCAGTAAGGCTGGAGAAAGGGATCTGATGGGGAGAGAGGGCCCCATCTCTGCCCGCACTGCTGATGCCAACACCCATCTCATGGCCACACTTGGGAGATGGTGCCCGTGGGTGCCTCAGTTGGCAGGGCACACAGTAGGTGCTCAGGAAGCTGTGGTTTTCTGATGTTGTCGCGTGCCATCTTGAGGCCCTGAGGGAGGCTGATCTGCAGACAGGAAACAGGCTGTGTGCTTTCAAGAGGCCCTGAGGCGGAGGCACAGAGCTCCCCAGGGCTGGGGTCTCAGGGCTTGGCCTACTCTTCCTCCCTCTGCAGTAGCTGCAAGGGCTTGGCTGAATCTGCTGGCGGCCTTGCTGCAGGACGCAGACTCAGGGCTGGCTGTCCCGGCCCCGGTCAGGGCTCGGAACGTGGGCCTGTCTGTTTGCCTCACTCTGGACCGATTGTGGAGGCAGTGACAATTCAGTGCAGCTTGCTACGGACTGAGCACCCAGGCGCATCCTCTGGAACCTGTCTCAGCGCAGTGGGGGATCTTCTGGCACCCCAAGTTCCCCAGATGGAGGGCCTGGTCCATCACTTACAAGCCGTGTGGCCCCGGGTGGGTAGCTTTCCCACTGACTGTCAGCATTTTGTCACCTGTGAGCTGAGGCTAAGTGACCTGGTGTCACATCCCTGGCAGGTGTCCCATCCACACAGCCCTTATGGCAGTAGACATTCCAGGTGCTGCAGCCACCCTACCCAGCACTGTGCTATTCCAAGCATCAGTTCTCTGAGTGCAGTCCCCTGGTAACCTGATAGAGATAAGAGTTCCCCTGCCCAGCCCCCTCCTCCCAAGCTTGGGATGAGGCCCAGGGGTCTGAGTTCAACAAGCCCTCTGGAGGATTCTGAAGAGTGCTCATGATTGAGCACAATTCTCTAAAAGCATGCTACTTCCTTGCTCTGAAGCCCTCCATGGCTCCCTATTGCTTTCTGGACAAAGCCTAAAGATTCTAACCAGCATTCAAAGTCTTCATCTGACTGAGGCTGAAGTGAAGTGTTGACCTTGAAAACAGAAGGTGCCTTAGAACACAAGGGACCTACAGCCCTTTATCCTAAACCCTTGAAGACAGAAGTTTCAGAAGCCCAAGTTTTCAGGGTTTAAAAAGGGAAATAAATCATTTATTACCCAATACATTCCGTGAGCATCTTCGCCCATAAATACATTAAAATGAATGAAAAGTGGAAAAAATAAAGGCTATCAATGTACAGCTTCCCACCAGCTGGGTCATGCTAAGGCTCTTGAACTTTATCCAGACAGCAGTAGTGAGCCAAGGTAGGCTTTAGAGCAGGGGAGTGGCTTGGTCAGGTGGACACCTTAAAAGAATGGTGCCCCGAAATGAGCACACATCAGAACCTCCTGCAGTTGTTAAACACAACTGCTCCCCCACCCCACCCAGTCACTTGGGCCTTTGTGGCAGCAGCCAGGAAGGCAGGGTCCTGATCTTATTGTACAAGGAGGCGAGGAAAGGCAGGGTTATTTGCTGAGGGACTCACAGCTGGTATGCGATGGAGCTGGGACTTGCCATGTGAGCTGGGGGGCTACATTTATGAGAGTCTTTTGGTTGGCAGGTCCGAGAACTGTGGATAGAGGATGTAAGCTGAATGGATGACCCTTGCAGGGCTGAGGGAGGGTCCTAGGCAGAGGGAAGAGCAGGCGTCCAGGGTCAAGTGCTAGGGCTCCCATTGGTTGGTGGTTTCACTTGAGCCAGTGACCTCACCTCTCTGAGCCTCAGTCTCCCCAGCTGCGAACTGGGACTAGTGGTTGCTCTTTGATGGGGCTGAGTGAGGAGGGATGAGAAAAAGGGTATGAAGAGCCCCTTCCTCAGCTCTGCTCCTGTCTGAAGCCATCAGGCTGAGCCCCAGAATTCCCCAGCCACACCCCAGCTCACACACCAACGTGCCCAGGCCTGAGCTTGGGGTGAGCAGCAGAGTGTGCCCGACTGTTTGTGCTTCTCCGTGGTGACAGATGGTGCCCCGAGCTGCATGGAGGCCAGGGAGCAGTGTTTGTGCCAGACACCTAAAGTGTTGTCCCCATCTGGGGACACTCTAGGGGACAGCTGGCCCACTGCTGGCCAGCACCACTTAGGTGGAACCGCAGGGCAGCCAGGCCTCAGTGCAGGGCACACAGGAGCTGCTGGGGGTCTGAGCTGCCCACATGGGCCACGGCAGGGAAGGTGAGAAAGGAGAGGGGCCTGCGGGGCTTGCGGGACCCCGTGTGCTGGCCCCAGTCCTCTCTCAGCAGCCTGGGTGGGTGAAAGGGTTGTTAAGGACTCAGGCCCCAGCCTTCCCCGTGACTCCACCTCGGATCCTGGCGCCCTGGTTCTTCGCTCTGCCTCTCTGCCCATCAGGTTCCTCACTGGTGACACAGGGCTGTTCTCGCCCACCTCGAGGTGCTATTGGGGGACTAATGGTTAATGGGGGGCAAGTCCAAGGCCCACTTCACACGTGGCAGTAGTTGGTGTTCTGCTTCCCTTTCACGCCTGGGAAAGAGACCCGGGAAGGTGCCAGAGCACTTCGGTTGGTCTGCCGTGGGTGTTCTGAAAGCCACATCTGGGTGCTGTGAAGCCACCCTGTCCTCCTCAGCCCCGGGAGCTCGCTCGGCCTCCGCCTCTTTCTCTCAAGAATCTTTCTTTCGAAGGTCAGCAGTTGCTGAGTGGGCTGGGGAGCAGATAAGGCAGCTCAAAGCTTCCAAAGCCAGAGTGCTGGTTCAAATCCCAGCTCTACTAAGACCAGCTGTGGGATTCAGGGCCCCTGACTGACTCTCTGAGCCTTGATTTCCTCATCTGTAAGAGACTGGCAGCTCTGTCACTCGTGGGCCTTCTCTTCATCTCACACCAAAATCCCACCTGCAGGAAGTATGGTCTGCTCTGCCTTCAGGGATTTCCAGATGCGAGTTTCCTGGTCAATCCCTGTGGTCTTCACGCCTGGCTGCTGCAGCTGTTCCTCTGTCCTGTTTCTGCACACTCACGGGGGCCCTGCCGTGGCTCTGTGCCTGAATCAAAGTGAAAAATAAAGCCTGCACACGGCCCTTGGTCCGTCACAGGGCCCCTCAGTGCCCTGCCTTGTCTCTTCCTGATCTGCCTTAGCTCATGCTGCGTGGGCCACACTGGCCCTCCTGAAGTCACAGGTAACCTCCTGCCTAGTGCCCTGCTGCCTTTCTCTGTCACCCTCCAGGCCACGTGGTGGGTGGTCCCTGCCCGGCACACTGAGTCCTCCTAAGCCCCTGCCAGCACCTGAGCCATCTCCCTCCCCTCCCTCTTGGGGCTTAGGCTGCCTCTTCCTGCCTGGCCTCAGCTCTCTCTTGGCTCTGGCTCCATAGCTGGGGACGTGCTGCCCAGTGGCCAATTAATAGATCCCTGGTGCTGATAATTTGCCAGGCATCAATGTGCATCACTGTAGGGGACGACGGGAGACAGGAAGGAGGAGTCTGGAGGCAGCAGGGAAGGCTGAGCTGTGAGACCCTGGCTGGAGATGTACCTGTTTCCAGCCTCACTGTACAGGGCCATCTTCCTGTTGACTGTTTTTTAAAATGTGCTTGGAAAACTTTCAAGAAGAACTCAATAAATGTCACATAGAGCAGTGGTTCTCAACCAAGGGACACGTCCAAAGGCATTTTGGGTTGTTACCACTGGTGGTGCTACTGGTTGGTGTCTAGTAGGTAGCCAGCTGCTAATTCTCCTATGATACATAGGGGCATCTGTCTCTCAGAGAATTACCTGATTCAAGTGTCCATGACCAAGTTGAGAGATCCCACCCTAAACTGACCAATGGTTAAAGATTTTAGTCATGTCTCTCCTCCCCTCCCCTCCCTTCCCCTCCCCT
>PVLA01010877.1:0-58693 GCA_004027455.1 Hydrochoerus hydrochaeris | reverse complement strand
CTGCCAGAGAAAAGACACAACTCACCTATCAAGGAAAGCCCATTAGAATCACAGCAGACTTTTCAGCACAAACCCTCAAGTCAAGAAGAGCTTGGAGTGAGGTATTTCAAGCCCTGAAAGAAAACAACCTTCAACCCAGACTGATGTACCCAGCAAAACTTTCATTCAAATTTAATGGAGAAACAAGATACTTCCATGATAAAGAATAACTGAAGAAATTCATGTCCACCAAACCAACCCTAGAAAGAGTACTGAAAGACATACTAGACAGAGACAAAAATGACCACAATCCCCAAAACAACAACAGAAAGAAACCACCAGGTTTCTTTAAATAAGAGGAAAAGCAGAAAGAAACAACTGGAACATAACATGACAAAGTCGAGCCAGTACATGGAAATCCATATAGAGAACTCTCAGAAGACTAGGATTGGAAGCCCCATTCAATCCAGCTATCCCCCTTCTGGGTATTTTCCCCAAAGAACTGAAAAGTTCATATCACAGTGATATATGTGCACCCATGTTCATAGCTACACAACTTGTGATAGCTAAATCCTGGAAATAACCAAGATGCCCATCAGCTGCAGAGTGGATGAAAAAGATGTGGCATTTTTTGCAATGGAATATTACTCAGCTATAAAACAGGATGATCTTGAGGCCTTCATAGGCAAATGGAGACAACTTGAGACTATCGTCATTAGTGAAATAAATAAAAATCATATTTATAAATATCATATTGTGTCTCTAGTGTAAAAAGTAAATAAGAACTAGAAGAGTAATAAAACCCAAAATGTTTCATTACTTTGTAAAAAAGAGAGGAAAAGAAAGTGCTGTAAGGGATATAACTGCATGTATGTTTGAGTATGTAAAATAGATGACCATATTGCTGAAACTTTGTTGGATCTTTGAGCAGAACTGTTTGTAATCCGACTGTTTGAATATTTACTATGTACCCTTTAACTTTGTAACTTGAACAACTACATCCAGGATGACAGTACATAATTTATAAATTACTGATTTCTTAGTGGGGCTTTTTCTCATTCTCCTTTTTCTTTCTTTCTGTTAGAATTCTGTACTGTTGCCACCCTTTTTTCTGTTTTTTTTCTTTTCTTTAAATAAAATTTTTAAAATGTATAATTGCTATTGTAAAAAAAGAGGAAATAGGAAGCGCTATAAAAGATATAGCTGCATGTAAGTTTAGATGTGTGGGATTGATGACCATATTTCTAGGTTCTTGTTGGATTGCTGAACAGATCTGTTTGCACTCTGACTTCTTTAGTGGCCACTTTGTGTGCTTTAATTCTGTAACTTGAATAACTATTTCTAAAAGAACAATATGTACTGTATCAACTAGTGATTTCTTACTGTTTATCTTCTTTTCTTGAAATTCTGTAATATTTCTACCTTTTTCCTGTTTTTTTCTCTTTAAATAAAAAAATGTATAATTGCTATTGTAAAAAAGAGAAAATAGGAAGTGCTATAAAAGATATAACTGCATGTATATTTATGTATGCAGGATTATTACCCATATTTCTTAGTTCTTGTTTGATTGTTGAACAGATCTGTTTGTAGTCTCACTGCTTGAGTGTCTATTTTGTGTGCTTTAATTTTGTAACTTGAACAACTATTTCTAAAAGAGCAATATGTAATTTATCAACAACAACAAAAAATCATTATTTTATCTGATCTTGAAAAGAACTTGACAAACTCTTACAAAACACTGAGTAACCAATGTGCATGCTGTCCTGGGCTATGCATGTGAACCTCACAGCAAGGTCTGTAATAGGGAGGGACTTCCTCTGGAGCTGTTTGCTTTTCAGTTAATGAACAGGTGGATGGAGACCTTTCCAGTGAGGTTCTAAATGTTAATGTTTGCCTTTTCCTGAGCTAATTTTTTTTTACTGCAGCTGAAGCTGAGTTTAACATCTGATGGACTACCAGTAATCTTCACTCAGAAAATATGCCTCTCTCTCCTATGATATGTTCCAGAAGTGATGTGAGACACATAGACCCTGATCTAGCTCTCTGGGAGCTTATAATAGTACAGAAAGGTGAATTGTGAAAACACTAAACTTCACAAAGGAAATTATTGGGTTTTCTGTCTTGCTGGGAGGTCATCTAACTTGCTCACTCACTTTTTTGTTTCTGGCTGATGGCTACAAGGGTTTTTTGTTCTTGATCTATGATTCAAATAAAGGAACAGTCTTAATGATTCTATAAGGGAACAGTCTTTATGTCAAAGAACTCACAGATTTATGGGTTCCATTCTTTCATTTTCATGGATGTGTAAAAAGTGTTCTAAGACAAAGTCTGTTCTGTAGGGTACTCAGATTTTAAAACATGAAAATCTACATTAGATTTAAAATCTATTAAGTGGTTATCATTAATTAATATCCTAGTTGTTATGGAACTTTCTACTTTAGTTTCATCAAAAAATAAAACCATATCAAATTTTAAAATTTAAGTTTGTTGCGCATACAAAAGAACACTTCATGATCTGGGAAACCTCAAAACCAAGTGGTCAGAAGTGAAATAAATTGACACACAAGCTTCAATATTGCATGGTTTCTCTTAAATGAGAAATTTAAAGTACAAAGAGCAAAATAAAAGACAGTACTAAACAGGGAGATAGATCTTTTGCAGATAGGAAGAGGACCAAGAGATGGAGGGAGAGGGGAGAAAGAGGAAGAAAAAAGAAGGAACAATAAAAAAAATAAGATATGTCCATATATCAATTGCCCTCGATGAATGTTGTCATTATGTACTGTAAACATGTGCTAATGATTTAAAAATTAAAATGAAAAAACATAAGTGGCAAGAATGATAGGAGAAATGTGTTCAAAGTGAGAGAGAGTATTTTGAGGAGAGTTAATGGTAGTATATCTTTTACCCTAATGTTGTTAATCCTAAAAAAAGAAGCTTGCTTGGTAGCCTGGAGGGGAAAGAACCTAGATTTTTTTTTCTGTGATTGACTCTGTATGTTAACTTTCTTTTTAGGTTCAACAGAGCTGATCTGTCTATAGCTATCTGGCTTCATTTCAATGAATCATGCTAACGAATAGTGCTGATGAGGCCATTAATCTGACGTTTTCACTTGTCATTAGAGATAGAGCCAGGAAATCTTGGTTATGGGCAGTCGGTCCAGAGGGAGTATCTGGCTAAAACATGGCCCCATTTTTGTCACAAATGTTTTCTGAGTTTGAAGTTATGGTTATAAAAATTGTCCCCTAGTTCTCCCAAGCATAAGAAACCAAAGATCAGAAGTAAAATAAAGTTTTTCTCAGGATGCCTGCCCTCCAGGTACCATACTGTGTCCAGAAAAGTAGGCTCTCATAACAGTAAAGGCCAGGTGAATTATGTGAACCTTAGTGCACTTTTTTTTACAGGAAATGAAGAAGATGGTACGGTTCACTGCCTCTCAGACAGTCCTTAGATAGTTCTTACAGGTCCCCTAAGTGACAAGGATGCTAATGGCTCCTTTTGGGCAGTGGGGTAGAAGGTAAGCACCCCATGCAGTGGGGCATGGGTCACATAGAGGCTCTTTTGCTGAATGATAGGTGTGGTAGAAATTTCTGCCTATGTCATTGTGAACATTGCATCAGACATAGTGAGAAAAAAGAATTGTTCTGGTCGTCTTCCTTTCCCTAACCTGATCTGTGGTGTGATGATGGTGATTACCCTGCATGAGTTACTTTATGTTTTATTTAGGGACTAACTAGTTACATCAGGGTAATTTGATGGAAGGACTTTTATGTTTTCCCAATAAATATGAAGACCAACTCAGACATCTGGACAAGACAATATTTGAAAGCATATTTTCTTTTTTAAAAAGCTTTATCTTTTGTGTAAGGAATATGTGTTCATCATAGTAATTTTAAAAAAAAGAAGTGTAGCAATAAAGGTTATAATCTCACTTTCCCAAGATGACCTGTGTTGTGTTCTATAAACCAAGTCATCTTGTGTGAGGAAAGTTGGTCACACTTTCCTGTCATTGTCATCACATGAACACTGTCTCACTCTATTCATTCAACAAGGATTTATCCCCATCTTCTAGAAGCCAAGTACTGATGACACACAGTGAATCCAGACCCTATAAATGTAATTAAGAAAAACAAAACAAGATGATGGGTGGGCACTGACTTGGGGTACATGTGGAATGTGTGAATCTGGCAAAGGTGGGTGCACTGTTTTATTTAGGATGGTCAGGGATGCTGGACCATCAGAGATGGTGGCTTGGGATAAGAAACCTGGATGAAGGCGAGAGCCACTGGGATATCTGAAGGATGTGATCAGTCACATCAGTTAAACATTCAGATTGCTTCAATGTAAATATTTTCTTTTTTATGGTGGTAAGATAGTCATTTCCAAATGTTATGTACAAAACACCCCCCCAAAGACCTCTTTCTTTTTCATTGAACCCAGGGCTGTCTTCCTAAACTATACTCCAAAGCTTTTAATTTTGTTTTTCTTTTTTAAACTCTAACATATGTCTTGCTAAACTGCCTAGGCTGGGCTGGAACTTGTTATCCTTCTTTTTATTTTATTTTGAGATGGAGGTCTTGTTAAATTGCCCAAGCTGGCCTGAAGCTTGGGAACTCCTGCTTCAGCTGCTGTTATGGTTTGTGTCTGGGTGGTCCCCAAGCCCCATGCAGTCATGGAGGTGGCTGAATCTAATGTTGTAATTGGTTTGTTGTCTAGTACTGGGATTTGTGGCATAAGTGCTGTACCCATTAGAAGTAGGTAACCAGCATACTATATAGAGGAGGGAAAGAAGGCATGCTTTTCTCCTTTTTCCCTTTTGCTCTTGCCACTTGCAGCCACCATGAATGGCTGTCCCTCAAGCATGCCACCCTGCCTTGGAGATTGCTGAGTATAGACTGAAACCTCCAAAAAACTATAAGCTAAATAAACTTTCCCTTCCCTAATTTTGGGCATCAGGTATTTTGTCTTAGCAATGAGAGAAAAGTAACCAAGACAGCCTCCTAAACCCCTGGAATTATAGGACTACACCACCATGCTCAGCTTCTCTCCCATTTATTCTTTTTTAAATTTTAGAATAAAACCAAGCAAAATAAAATGGAATAAAACTAATCAAAACAAAACAGCGTAAGTGATATAGGACTTCAAAACAAAGTAATAGGAAATCAACAATGGTTATCATATGCCTCTTGTTGTCTTCAAAATAGCTACTCACACCTTCAGACATAGTAAAAATCAAACAAAACAGAACAGAATAGAACCAATAAAAACAAACCAATGAGAACAATAAAGGCCTTCACAGTAAGATAACAGTACATCCAAAATGGCTACCATGCTATATTTTTGTTTTTTGAAAAAACTGCCCATGCCATAATAAAATCAAATAAGACAAAACAGAATAAAACCTAACCCAGCAAAACAATGAAAATGATTCAGGACTTCAAAACAACATAATAGTAAATTATCAATGGCTACATCCCTCATTGATACTAGATTGAATATTGTTATCCTCTGAATAGATTAATAGACTACTGGTTTTAGACCTGCAAAGACAATGAAACACCAAATATGACAAGCATTGAATTGTATTTGGCCTCAGTAGCTATCATCACAGCCTGTGTTTCTCCAGATTGGCAAGTCACTTATGATGGTGGGCAAGGGTTGCCTCTTCTTGTCTCCTAACCCATGTGCCAGAAGGGGCTAGTATCTGGTTCTACCCTAGCAGCTTGTGCGTGGCGCTGACTCACAGGGAGGGCTTGCTTCTTGTTGACTTCTCTCTCTCTTCTTATGAGGACATGAGTCCTATGGGATCAGGGCCCTACCCTCATAGCCTCATTTTAATTTAATCACCTCTTAATTACTAAATGCTGTTCCATTCTGATACTGGGGGAAGGGACTTAAACTGTATTTTGAAGGGATACAGTTTAGTGTATAATGTCATTGGTTCCCCAAGAAGATCATCTCATCCAAAGGGTCCCCAAATTGGCAGCTTATCAGAATCCCTGATGCATCTTGTACCAAATACCAGTCCTGGATCCCTACCCTGGCCCTGTTGGATCACTTGAAGAAGGAATCAGTATTTTTTTTTAACAAGTCTGCAGGTAATTCTAAGTTGCCACCTATCATCCCTGGGAACATCTGATATGCGTCTCACTTATCTGGGAGTCCAGGGACTTTTAAGCCTTTTTCAAACACATTTTACTTGGCAATGCTGAGCATGGTGAAGAGAAGATCATAATTAGAAACTCTGATGGGGAGCCTGTAGTTTCTCCCTCTTGAAGCAAGACTGCCAGGCCCCAGTGCAGCATCCTGTGGAATCTGCTGCTTTTGTGGGAGCCCTCATGTCTGCATAGGCTAACAGGACAGTAAGATCAAGCTCCTGGTGTGAACACACAGTTGGGACCCAGGCATAACAGGAAATTGTCCTTTCTCCAATAGTCCACTCAATTTTTTGGTTCTTTTTGACCTCATATTTTAAAGTATAAATAGTTTTTAGAGTCAGCTAGTGCCATGAGAAGTTTTTGTCCTTAGATTTCCCTCCATGAAGTTCTGTGATAGTTTCCTATTGACAGACCTCCCGCAAAACCCTCCACATTGCTTTTTTCCTACTACCTACTTAATACAATAGAATACAATAGAAGTTTTTATCTTCTAAGGGGAAAATGTGTTTTGGTAGTGATACTGGATAATTTATCTGCCCATGAAAGAACAATTTTTTTTTATTTTGAAGATAGTAAAATACAACAGAACAAAGCCAATCAAGACAATGCAGTGAAACTGGTACAGAACTTCAGAGCAGGATATCAGGATAACAGTAATAGACACTACAGTATATCTCATTATTTTCACAATACTTGTCCATTCAATAAGGCATAGCAAAATCAAACCAAATATTATAAAACCTATCAAAACAGAATATTGAATAGAGCAAAACAGTTAATCAGAACAAAGCAAAGCAGTGAAAACAATATTTGTCTTCAAACAGACATAGAAAGAAATCCCTCATATTTGATATTTTGCATACAGTCATCCTCCCAAGAGATGCTCAGACCTCTGACTCCCAATTGTTAATGGGAGTGGGGTTGGGGAATGGGATATTTGATTCTCAACCCATGCAGCAATAGGCTCACAGGAGATGCTAACTGGTTCTTCCTGGCTCACCCACCGTTGGCTCATGCCAAGGCTGCTTGTCAGAAAGGTGGGTGGGTTGCTTTCTTGTTCAGCGCCCTAAGTTTCAACATGGCTGGATCTTGGGAGATGCTGCCTTGTTTGACAGAACAAATCTTAATGGTAACAAATAAGCAAGAAAGTAGTATGAATTTTTTTTTTGCACAGGAAGTTGGTTTTTAAATGCCTAACTGTTGATCTAGTGGTGTCTTCACTTTTAAGAGTCTGTTACCTGCTGTTTTGCAGGATGAAAATGGAAAGTTACTGTCTGTAAAGGTAAGTTTATATAACACTGGCTAGTAGATATTTCTCTTTGTCTTCATGGAAGGAGGACTGTAGGACCTTGTAAATCCACTACTCAAGAGACAGTTGAAGTTCTTCTCTAGGAATGGGCCATGCCACACATCTGCCTGGGTAGGGAAACCCTGTGTGCTCACTAAGGGTAGATACATGGACAGATGGAGGGATGGATGAATAGTTGGGTAGATGGATGAATGGTTGGATGGATGGGGCAGGTAGACAAATATAAATATAAACATAAGAATGAAGTTTGTCAGAGTATTGTGTGGTCAGTGATATAGTTTACATTACCATGATGGTGAATCTCTTAGAGCTTACAATGATAACAAGTGACTGACCATGGCACACATGCCATAGGTCCACCACGACTGGTTTAGGAGGAGAATAACTTCCCATGCAATTGTCAATCAGCTCAGTGGTCTGAATGTAGAACTGGGTTTCTCTTTTCTCCATGTTTCCCCACCAGGTCACCAGAATGATTGGAGGGGAGAGCACTCTAATGATAAATACATCTTCCTTAATCTTCCAAACATTTCTCAAGAGGTTGGTATTATGGCCTCCAGTTTACAGATTGCAGAGCTGAGACTCAGACAGGAATAAGTTTTAGTCAAAGGCTCATGGCTAGTCAGTGATGGATCTAAATTCAGATCCATATCTTTTGGCCTTTTCTGTCATTTGGTGAAATAGACAAGGGTTTTTTGGGGTGACAGTGCTTAATGTTAGCAAGGGGTGAATCGCTAACAGTTGAGTTTTAGAAGTGGAGTAGAGGAAGGTATTTTGAGGAAGGGTTTTTTGGGCTCCTTTCTAGACCAGGAAAGTGGCAGTCCCACATAGACATACAGTAGCAGACAGGCAGTATGACACTAGCCCTTAAAAGATGACACCAGGGAAGATGTTCAGGTAACAAAACAGAGTATGAAATGGCATTACGTGCTTTAACTCAGGCCATGGCTCCAGCACCCTTAGCTGTCTACCCAGGAAAGAGAGTAGGCACAGGAGGCCCTTTTGGCCTCCTGGGGTAGATTCTTACCCAACCAGGAGAAACTGCAGGTTCTGTCAGTTCCAAACTCAGTCTGAATAGGATCTCCCCAGAGCCTGATGCATATTAGACTCTCAAGGCAGATGTGCTGACGGACTGAATAATTATATGTGAAAAGATGATAATCCACCCAATTATATTATTATGTATTACAATTACAGATATGATGGTTTTTTTAAAGTCCATTTTTGTTTGGCTAATTCTTTAAAACCACAGGTACATATCTCTAAAAAAATCTAACATATGAATATTTAATAAGACTATCTGACAGATTCTATAGATTTTCTGAACATCCTAACAATCCATGCAAAACTTTCACATGTTGATTTCTTTCTTAGAAGAATATTACACTTTTTAAAATCAGTTACTTGTAAATATATATGACCTAGAAAACATGAAGTTGCCTTAATTTACAGAGGGCCTCCTGAAGAGTTGTCTTTCCTTAGAAACAGATGGAGTAGAAGTTTTCTTTAAATTACCTGTAAAGAAAAGCACATTAAGATACTGCTTGATTTTAAATAAAAATTAAATAGAAATTTTATTTTCCAAATTCCCACTCCTTACCCTAAATAAGTTTCTATTCTCGGAGACTCTCTTATCCACAGTGTTAAGCTGCATCTTCATACATATAGAGCTCATTTACTTCGTGGATCAAAAATGGATTACCTTTGTTTTTTCTTGTGTTGTTTTGAATTATCTGCAAGCTTGTTACACCCTGTTTCAAAAGATATAGGCATAAACCATGGATTCCTAAATAAATGAAGTTATTTTTGAGCTTAAATTTTGTTATCTATCCTCATTTTAGGAGGTAGAAAGAGTTATAGAAGTAGCACCACCACCCTCTACCTCATATTCACTTGCTTGTCTTCTGCTCTTGCTGCTGTCTTGATCCTCATGGTGTTTCAGGTCAGTGGCCATCGGAGGCAGTGGCATGGTGTGCTCTGTGGCCAGAACCATGGTCCTGTTCTTCATGGAGCCCACCAGAGTGTGGATCTTCACACCACAGGTCTTCATCACCTGGTAGAACTTTGCTGAGGTAGCAGAGAGCAGAGTAGCCAATGGATTTCAAAATTTGTTTTTGTAGGAAGGCAGTTTATCATTTAATAATGGAGATTTGGAGCTAGCTCACTTTTGGTAAGTAGGATGATGAAAGCTGTTTACTGTCCACCTGCGGCCTTCCACACTGCTGAGCTTCCACTACTGCCCACCAGACAAGGACTCATCAGTGCCCACAGCACAAAGCTAGCATGTAGTACAGCAAGCTCCACTCCATCACCAGCCCAGTCCTTGCCTCCACCTCCCACTGCAGGCCTGCTGGCCCAGGCACACTCTCGTGGCTGTCTGCTCACCCAGAAATCCTGTGGTATGTGGTGGACAGGGACCAAATGTTTCAGCTAACCTGAAACCTAAGCAAGGGTTCCCTCTGAGTCCCTTTGTCCCTGTAGACATGACCTATTTGCCTGAATAAGGAAAATGAAAGCAGCCATGCTTAACTGTCACTTGGCTTTGTGGAGGTCCTGAGGGGCTGTGAAGGTGTATTACACCTGGGCTTAGTGTGACCTTCTGGTCAGGGGGAGGTGGAAGCCAGAGAGAAACAGAGGCAAGGGTGGTATTGGGTGGTGCTGCCATTCCTAGCAGTGACTGGGGAATCCCTCAGCCTGTTACCTGTTACTCCTCTACTGAGCTGTCTCTCCAAAGTTTCTCCACAGTTTCCTTCAGTGACTCTTCTTTTCTGATTGCCCTTTAAGTGACTCATCATCCGAGATTCCACGTGACTCTCCCTCCACTCCAACACAGCCTCAGCTCTCCCCTCACTTCCGGGCTGCAGTCCCATTCCCTCGGCTTCCTGCTTACTTGCTCGGCATGTCTGTACATTCATTTCTCCAGTGGGATTTGCCAGTGATTAAAATTCCTCCTCGTTCTGCTTCCTACTTTGGGTCAAAGATAAGCTAATGCTTCAAGCATAGCATTTCAGCATTAGCTTTACATTTACCCTGTACTTTCCCTCTGTTAGGTCCACCCACCTGAGAGACAGCACAATCATCACGGCAGTGGTTCAAAGCTGTGCCATGATAATGCACACCTCCTTCTTCCCAGAAGCCCTATGGCTTCTCCCTCCCAAAACTCTGCCAAAGCTCAGGAATGTAAAGGTTTACCCAGTCCCCTGCACTTTCACAAAATAAACCAGCTCACATCAGTCCCTAAAGCCTTAACCCCATAAGAGGCTATATCAGGCAGAACCTGCCCTTTGTCTGTAAGGAGAGCTGCTACAGCCTTCTCTGTGGTGACTCCCTCCATGCCATCCCTGCTTATTCAACTCTTTTCTTATCTACTTGCCTCCTCTCTCTAATATGCTGCGATGCTCTAGATTGAGGACAAATCACTCAATCAGTTGGTGCCATTGACTCCAGCAATTGGAGGCTGTGTGGCTCCTGTGGATTCTGTCACCTGGTCTGAGCCCCCCTCCAGCCTATGGACCTTTCCTCTCTGCTCTTCCTTCTCTCTCTCTCTCTCTCTCGCTCTCTCGCTCTCTCGCTCTCGCTCTCACTCTCACTCTCGCTCTCTCTCTCTCTTTCCGGGACTAGGGACTCCTCAGCCTTACCGTTTCTAGCCAACCTCCAACACCGGCCTTCATCTCATCAGGTCCAAGGTGAGCCTCCCCTCTACTCTACTTGGGGTGCCTGTCCAAAATTGTGGCCACATCAGGACATCCCCCTCCTACTCTATGTCCCTCTGGGGACCTCTACATCCTTCAGGACCACCCCACATGCCTCTCTGGTGACAACCAGACAGGTCATTGTGGGGACTATGCTACTACTGGTTGTGCTTCACTGGAGGGTGACGATTCTCTGCTGATTCACAACCCTCCCAACCCCCGGCTCACCTTCCTAATTGGAACACATGGCAATAACAATTACTCGGCAAAACCACTCCTCCGAGCTGTGATTAGAAACACTGTGGCTAAAACAAACTCTCAGGCCAAACAGGTTAACATTAAGAGACTTGTGTAACTTTTACTACTGAAACGCCAAGCAGGGTGAATCCCTTATGTTCAGCTGCGAGCACGCCCTGACCTATTCCAAACCTGCGAGGCCTCCCAGATTCTTTTGACTGGCTTCACAGGTCCTCTTTCTTTATCAGCTTGCCACCGGTGACTCTCCTCTTTCTTGTTTCTCAGACCGGATAGATGAAATACCTCCACCCCCCAATAGCCATAACTCACACGGAGGCCCCCTCCTCTCTCTCCCCTGCCCATCATACTTGACCCTGCAGTCCTCCTAAACTCTCATTTCATTTCCCAAGCAGCACCAAACATTCAGACTAAATTCAAAACGTCAGACCTTGGTCCTCAATCCCCCCAGGGAGACCTCTTCCAAAGGGCTTTCCATGTCTTCAGTGATAGACAATGACCTTAAAAAGGTTACATTCCAGGAGGGCTGTAAAAAAGGTGGCATTCCAGGCTGAAATCTAAGGCCCATTTATGGCCACAGCAGCTACAGCTGCAGTGAGTGGCACCCAGGGCTTGAAATAAAACACAGACTGGAGAAAAAAAATCTAAAAACCCGAGCCCCGCCACCATTATGCTTCAAGTGAGCAGAAAAACGACACTGGACACGAGCCTGCCCTGACCTGTGGCCACGACTGAACTGGTCCCATCTGCAACCAAGAGGCCACTGGAAGTGTGACTGCCCTGTCCACCAGAGAGTGGGTAAGTCATCGCCTTCCCACCCTCACAGGATAGGACACTGCCGCCTGGGACTCATCACCTGCTGATCTGCTCCACATCACCACTGAAGAGGATTGATGGGCTCGGGGCCCACGGCCTCACCCAGGCATCTCTCAGAGCCCTGAGTCTCACTGGACACCTCAGCTAAAACCTTCTCTTTCCTTGATGACATGTCAGCCACCCATAAGGTTCTTCCTGAGTTTCAAGACCAATGTTCCCAGTCTGCAGTCTCCGTTGTGGGAATTGACAGCCAATGTACATGACTTCTGCAGGCAAAACCTACTCCCTGCAGACTCCAAAACCTTTCCTTACACACAGCTGTCTTATTATCCCAACCCGTCCTGTACCTCTTTTTGATAAAAATTCTACTCCAAAAACTTAATTTCTATTATACTCTCTCCCTCTCCCTCCGGCTCTCATACTCCAATCCCACCATCATACGCCACTAACTCGGTCCCTCCCCTTCCCTCCTGCCTCATCGACCCTACAGTCTGAGACACCCCCAATCCCACTCATGCCACCCATATTACTCCACTGCTAATTCACCCCAAACCCCCCTCAGTCATCCTTTCTGTTCCCCAGTACCCAATTACCCCTAAACATCAACAGTGGCTTAAACCTATTATCTGCCACTTGTTAACTAATGGGTTTCTAAAAGCCACTCACTCACCTTACTCACCCCTATTCTCCCTGTCCTCAAATCCAACAGCTCCTATCACCTAATCCAATATCCCAAAGCTATCACCAGTACAATAACCCAATCCGCCTGGTGATGCCAAACCCCTACATTACTCTGTCCATGTCTCTGTCTAAACAGCCCTTCCAGGGAGGATGTTCTGCTGTCTCACTTGCCCTGTCAAACTTCCACACATCATTAAAGCATCCTTTCAAGCATTCTTCTACCAAGAAGCCTTCCCAGATCCTGCCAAGAACACAACCTCTCATGGTTGATGCAAGTCTGCAAGACATTTAGCACATTCCCCTCTTGCTACAGTCTGCCTTTATTATTTGCAAGTGTCTTTGTCTAGCCTGTTAGACTGTTGAACTCTTGCAAGGCAGGGGATTTTGCATGCCCACAACTGGTCCAGCAAAGCATTTCCCTTACCTTATGTGCCATACACATTGCAATTTACTTAATATTTTATTTATCAAAAAGAGGTACAGGATGGGTTGGGATAATAAGACAGTGGCCAGGACAAAGCTTTTTAAATTTAGCTTTGTCCTATGCAGTACTATCAGTGAAATCACAAATGTCCCACCTTGTCCACATGAGTGGTGTGCAGATTGCTCTTTAGGATTCAGTGTCTTAGCAGAGTGTCACCTATGTCACAGTAGCAGGTACCCAGTAAAGTTGGCTTCACAGGTCTGGCTCTGAGATTAAGAAATATATTTGGGACAAGCTGCCGCCGTGCCAGGGCAAGAGCTATCGGCATATCCTGAGCTCTGCATCATGTTGGAACTTGGGGCGCTGGGAGAACAGGCAGCCAGCTCGCCTCCCTGGTAAGTGGCTTGGGGCCTGCTGGTGTGTGGGATAAGAATCAGACATCCATCCATCCCCCCAACCCCATTAGCAAGTGGGAGCCAGAGGTCTGAGTATCTCTTGGGAGGATGAACATATGCAGTGTGGCATGTAAGGGGGATTTCCTTCTACCATCACTTTAAAGGCAAATATTTTAGCAGTGTTTTGCTCAGTTCTGATTAATGGTATTGCTCTATTTAATATTCTGTTTCTATAAGTTCAATATTTCCTTCCATTTTGCTCTACCTGATTGAAAGAACAGCTAATGTGAACAGAACAGGATGTACTATTGTGCCTATTGCTGGTGTCCTTGTGACCTGCTGTGAGGTTCTGTGCCAGTTTCACTGTACTTCCTGGCATGGATTTGATCTGTCTTTTTCTGCTATATTTTGCTACCTTCAAAAAGAAATAGATAACAAAGTAACAAAATACCTCCAAAAAACTCCCAACTCCACCAAAGCTGATCCATGGGACATGGATGAGGAGAAACTCAAAAAAAAAAAAGCAACAGAATAATATAAGGTGATTAAAAAGTAAATAACAACAACAAAACAAATCAGTAAGGTACTGAGCAACCTGAAACCGGACATAACTAAACAGATAATGGACTTAAAAAGTAAAAGGAGGAAAAGAAAGTGCTCTAAAGGATATAACTGCATTTATACTTAAGTGTGTAGGATTGATAACCATGTTGCTAAGTTTTAGTGGATCATTGAACAGAACTGTTTGCAGCCTGACTGTTTCAATGTCCACTGTGTATGCTTTAATGTTGTAACTTGAACAACTATGTCTAAGAAGACAATATGAAATTTATCAACTCACTAGTTTATTTTATTAATTTATCTTACTGTTTATTTTTTTCTTAAATTCTGTATTGTTTCTACCCCTTCTTCTGTTTTTCTTTCTTTCTCTTTAAATAAAATTTTTTTCAAAAGAGTTAAAGACAACATAAAAAAATAAATATATTTGGCTTGAGTGCTTTTTTTTTTGTACCAGGGACTGAACTCACAACTTCCTGCTTGCCAAGCGGGCATTATGCCACTGAGCTAAATCCTCAGCCCTTGAGTGCCTTTTATTCCTCCCAAGGCATCTTGGCAACTGCTTTTGGTTGGAAACTATCCTGCTTCCAACCAAGAAGATCACAGGTGCAAAGAAGACAAAAAAGCTTCTAAGGTCGATTCACTCTGGGCTTCAATTTGTCATAAAAAGTGAGAAGTAGGGTGCAAAGTAAGATTCTGAAGATGATCAGACAGGTCATTCTGGCAAACAACTTGCCCAGCCTGGAGGAAACTGGGATGGAGCACTACAGTACTGTGTGTCCATCATTACAGTGGCAATAATACTGACCGGAGCACCTCCTGCAGAATACACACCCTGGCTGTTAGTAGTTCTGGTAGCTCTGAATCATGGGAAGGATGCTAGACAGACTGGAAAAAAGTAAGGCATGCACATTTTTTCTTTAATATTTTGCCAGAGATTGTTGAAAAATAGAAGGGAAGAATAATATGGACTGTTTGGCCTGCACAAAGAGATGCTTTTGAAGTGCCCGCCATCTTTTTTTAGAGGGTGGAATTTTCTAGAATGTTCTTCTTCATGCTAGCAATTTGTGTTCCTCCTTTAAAAAAGATAAACATAGATATTCCTTAAAACAAAGAACTGAAACTTGCAAAAAAAAATAGATAAATCCATAAAAACACACTGCTATAAATTGACTAAAAACAAATTTTAAAATTTTTAAAAGCTATCTGGTAAGAGTTGATTAAGAACTATGATGGCACTCAGAAGACTGAGGCAGTAGGATCACAAGTTCAAGACCAGCCTGGGCTACATAGTGAGACCCTGACTCAAAAGAAAAAAAAATTAAAGGACCTATGAACTTAAAAAGAATCATTTATTTTATTTAATAGATACTTAAACTGGTCTATTTTAAGTGATTTGCCAAATGTACTTTTTATATGTAGCTATTATTTAACAGTAAAAGAGAAGGATGTAAAGCAAGGAAGTGCTTATGAGCCAGAGCTTACAGGGTACTATTCAGGGTGACAGAAGGGACTGCCACCCCAAAAAGCATCCTCCTTTTGTATCAGGTTAAACAGATTAACCAGCAATGGGACTAACCGGAATGCACACCCAGCAGTTGCCCCTGCTCCTGGCCCTGAGCACCCACACCTCCTTGCAGAGACAAGCTCTGGCTGCAGAATCTTGTGTATATTAGCAGAGGTGTTCATGAATATGCTTCTGTTAGATATGATAGATATTGCCTGTTGTTTTAATGAGTAAAAATATGACTAATTTCTCCATCTAGCTTGTTTATAGATGTCAAACTGCCTAAGGAACCAGTGTTTTCATTTTGAGCTGTGAAAAGTATAATCTGGAAGTTTATTTTTTCTCTCAAAAATAGGCACATGAATATCACTTATTCTGAGGCTTTTACAGCCTTAAGAAAAATGAATAGTTAATTCACTTTTCTGTGTTCATAAACTTAACTGGCAAAAATGTGAGTGCTGATTTTGAAGTAACCACCCTGCTAAAAGCTAAGCAGCAGGGGTAGAAGAAATGGTTTCTGCTTTGAGAGGTGTCCAGTCTGGAGGAAGGCAGAAGAGCAGATGTCACAAGCCCAGTCAGCAAGAAAAGCTGGAATAATGGCACTGGCCAGGGTTAGCAGTCCAGTGGAGGAAGGGGCTCTGGTCTGCATCTGGGAGGCAGGGTGAGTGAGCTGGGTAGTAAAGAGAGAGAGAAATTTTAGACAGAGAAACAGAAAAGCAGACTCACAGGCAAAAAGAAAAGTGGCCAGCTGGTTTGGACTCAGATGTGATGGCTAACAGCCATTGTGGGGATTCTGGAAAGATGGGCCAGGATCGCAGGGAAGATCAGGGAGGAGCATTCAGACTGCAGGTGGGAAAGTCACATTTACACGCCTTGGTGACCAGCTAGGTGTGGTGAGGAATGGAGAGTCATTCTCGGGCTGGAGGGAGAGGTCCTGGAAGGAGAAGCAGGGTGGAGGTGAAGAAGGGCATCAGCATTGTGTGTGACGACTGGGAGGTGCGTGGGACAGCTGGAATGAGCAGGAGGCTAGTGCTGCCCCAGGTCTGGAGCTTGGGGACAGCCTCTGCTGCGAGTGCAGATCTGGGAGACAGAGATGTAGAATTCAGGGAGCAATGACATTCAAAGCATAGCAAAAGATTCTGTGATGGAGGCGAGGAGCAGGCAGGGGAGTGGGTACCAGGTCTGCGGAAGAGGAGAGAAGTGAGGAAGGCAGGAGAGCACAGTGGCCAGGAAAAAGCAGGACAGGAACCTGTCTCTTGGGTGGGGCAGCTGGGGAGCTGTGCCTGGTGGAAGGGTGCCAGGCTGCAGAGGGGACGCAGCATAAAAAGAGAGGGTCACAAGCAGGAAACAGGGAGAACAACAGTCAAAACAGGCAAGGAGGTAGAACAAATGCCTCACTTTTCTTTCCAGCAAAAACTCTCTTTGCTAAAGGGATTTGAATTCTATAGAGACAGATTGTGCTTTATATCCACTGTAAAAAGATTTACTTAAAAAACCTTCCAAAATCTTCATAGTGGCTGACAGGGAATAGTTGTGCAGACTTTAATTTTTAATATGACTTGCATTTTAAAAAGTAAACATGTTGCTACTAGGAAGAATGGTTGTGTGTTATAGGTCAAAATCAATCAAGTAAAGAAATCATACCTATACTTGAATAGGAAATCAGATGGGCACCTTCTCTCCATTTCTAATCCCAGCCAAGTAACAGCTATTTCCCATTGCATTTGTGTTTTTTTTTTCTCCTTCCCCACCGTAATTCTGTAGTTTTGGCTCATCAAGACATTCATTCATTCATTCATCTCCGTCATTTACTGAATGCTTGGAGTATACCAATTATTGGAGCAGGGACAAGTTGACTGAGATAGTTCTTGAATGGCAAATCCCAATTCTGGCTCAGCTGCTTGGCTCCCCCAGAGACCCTGGGGTCTGGAAAGGTGGCATGGGGTCTTGTGTTCTGTGCCCACTCTTGCTAGGGCAGAGCCTGCAAGAATGACATTACAAGCAGTGGTTGGCATTTGTCATTGCTCCACAGTGGCTTGTGAGTGAATGAACCAATGAGTTATCAGATTAAGTTTAGTTAACAAGCCAAAGAACCCAGCTCAGGCAAATCAAGGCTTCACCAAGGAACAAAAATCTTTTATGTCAAATTCAACTGAGAGGATCAGAAATAAGTATTCTCAAGAGTACATTTGTTTTTGATGTGTCAGTTACTATTATTATTTTTTAATTTATTCTCTTGGTTATTAGTTGAAGTTATGGCCTGAGTGGAGTGCTAACATATCTAAGTACTTGGGGAGCCTCTGACAACTGCTTGGGGAACAAAAAAAAAAAAAACAGGTCAAGCAAAGAAATTACTTCCCACAACTAATAATACTAGGTTGGAAACAAGTGATCATCCTGGAGAATTCTCTTAATGGCAATGACATGTGCCAGGCATGTTGCCTAGCACCTGAAACCTTGTTTATGCTGATATCTTTGTACTAAAGGAATATGATTCCCACATCCTGCATGTTGTCTGAGCATGTTTCTAAAACATTTTGTGAGAAATTTTTAGATCATAGTTTTGTAAAAGTAAGTGAAATAAAAGCACGATGAGAAATCTCTCTCTCTCTCTTTTTTTTTAAGACAGGGTCTCACTATGCAGTTCAGGCTGGCCTTTGGCTCACTTTGTAGCCCAGGCTGGTCTTGAATTTGCAGTGATCCTCCTGCCTCAGCCTCTTGAGTTCTGGGATTACAGGAGTGTACCACCATGCCCAGCAGAAATCTCACTTTTAAATACTATTTTCTTGTGACTACAAAATAGTTTTCCATACTTCCTCTTTTGTGTTATTCTCATCATTCCTCCCATGTCACCAGATAACCTCAGGGGATGTCATGTATTCCCAGTGCTACCACTGGTTCTTGTGCCCAGAATCCTCAAGTACTTGGAAGGGAACATGTGAGAGTTTCTTTTGACAAATACCCTTGATTGTATTTCTGGTATTCTTTCCCATTATAGGAGACTCATAGCTCAAATGCAAGTATTAATCAGAAAAGCTATGTCAAAAGATGCTTGTCTTTTTAATTAAACTGTGTGAATCTAGAAATACAGAAAATATATCTTGCTTTCCAGCACCCTGAGCCAAAAGGGTTTGGATGGGAGGGCAGGGTGCTCTGTGCATGTACCTGTCCTGGCATCTGGGAGTGAGTTTTTGGTTTGATATTCTTGTTTTTCCCCAAATTTACTACATCTTTTCTTTAAGTGTCCTCTACAGTACAGAAAAGATGTGGCACTGTAAACTTTTCCAATTATTAGATCATCCAGAAAGTTGACTTTTAAGTTCTATGTGGACCTGTTGCTAATGGAAAAAAAAATTGTCAGTATATTCACTTTTAAAAAATATTTTACATGAAGATTTTACTTTTTTAAAGCTATATTTTATTTTCCCAACTCCACCTGAAACCATCGTCTTTCAAAAATTTGGCTACAGATTGTGTCATCATCATACCTGTTGGGAGAAAGCACTTCAGATTTGTAGTAAGTTTCCATTACGGTTTAGATCTGTAAGCCCTTCCCCCACAAAGAATCATGTGCTCACAGCAGGGTTTTGACAGGTGATTGGTGATTGAAAGTATAGCTAAATGTGCTGTCAGGAGGGGAGGCCAGCGTGGGAGAGGTGGTCCACAGGGCCGACATCCTAGACTGCATCTCCCTCCCTGCTTCCTCCTTTTGCTCTCTGCATGACATGGACAGATTTCCTCTTGCTAAACCCTTGCACCATACCTTCCTGCCAGCAAACTATGGACCAAAGGTTTGAGTCCAAATCAACATCTGCTTTCAGTTGTGGGTGTCAGTATTGTGTCCTGGCAGTAAGAGTGACTGATACAGTAGCCCATAGGTTTGGGGACTCCTTACTATTGCTTCATTAGAAGATCATTTGTTTTTTTTCTTTGATCTTGAAATTTTGTTTTCGAATATTGCCCTGTGTCTACTATATAAAAACTGATAAAGTATTAAGGTTATTTGCAGAGGCAAATATAAGAAAGCAATTATATAGATGTTATAATTTTAAAAAGCATTTCTGAGGGAAATAAAGGATTTTTTTGATCTGAATTATTGATGCAGTCTATATTAATTCAGATCACTGGGTAATTGCTCAGTGCTTCACTTGAACTTTCCACTTTGAAAGTAAAAGATAAAAAAAGTCTCCCTTTGTGAAACAAAAAGAAACAGAACTACAGAACTGAGAAAAGAGGAGGACATTTATTTTCTTCTTATTTTGTTTCTTTTTTCTTCTCAACCTGTTTTTCTATTATCATTCAAATTTTTTCTCTTAGTTAATATTTATTATTTGCTTGACTTCTTTTTTATATTCTTTACTTACTTTTCCAGGGTCATCATAGCAAAACACCTCACACTAGGTGGTTTAAAGAGAAGTTTTATTTTCACATGGTTCTGGAGTATGTCAGTCCAGGGCCAAGGAGCCTATGGACTGGGTCCCTCTGAGGCGTCTGTCCAGCTCATAAGTGGTCACCCTGATCCTGGCTCTTCTTATCACTGCCCCTGTGTATATGCTCACCCCTGATGTCTCTCCCTCATGGGGACCCCGGTCATACTGGATTATGGTCCACCTCGAGTGTCCTCCTTCTAATTTCATCACTGCTTTAAAGACCTCATCTCTAAATATAGTTACATTTCAGGAATTGGAATTTCAACATGTGGGTTTGGGATTATTTCTTTATAATTGTATTGCTAGTTGTCTTGGTCAGCTGGGGTTGCTTCACAAATATAAACTGGGTGGCTTATACAACAGAAACATATTTGTCACTGTTTGAGAGCCTGGGAAATCTGAGATCAAAGTACCAGCAAAGTAGTTTTCATTATGAGGCCACTTACCTTGTCTTGTAGGTGGACTTTATCTCACTGTGTGCTCACAGGATCTGTTCTTTTTGCACATGCCAAGGGAGGGTAAGAGAATGGGGGTGGGGAGAGGAGAGGAGAGGGAATGAGTTCTTTTCCACATATTTATTGGTCATTTGTATTTCTTCTGAAAACTGTCTGTTCATTTCAGTTGCCCATTTTTAGATTGGATCTTTCACTTGGGGTCTCTAATTTTTTTTGAGTTCTTTATATAGTCTAGGTATTAGTTCTCTGAGTGTAGCTGGCAAATCGTTTTCCCATTCTGGAGTTTATGTCTTCACACTTTTGGTGGTTTACTTCATTACACAGAAGCTTTTTAATTTGATGTGATCCATTTGTTGGTTCTTGACGTTATATCTTGTGTAGTTGGGATTCTGTTCATAAATCCTTGTGTATGCTTAAATATTATCTTCTAGCAGGTTAAGTGTTTCTGTTTTGAAATTTTGGTTTTTGATTCTTTTTTATCATAGTTTAGTATGTGGCAGAATATTTGGATTTAGGTGTGGTCTTCTGCTTATGAATAGTCAGTTTCCACAGCATCGTTCGCTCAGGAGGCCAGTTTTCCTCCAGGATATGTTTTTGGCTGATTACGGCTGCAGCTGTTTCTGTGTCCTTTATCCTATTCCACCGAACTACATGGTGGTTTTTGCCCCAGTACAGTGATGTTTTTTATTGCTGTAGCTTTGTAATAAAATTTGAAATCTTAGATTATAATGCTTCCTACTTATCTCTTATTGCCCAGTGGGGTGGATTGGCAACTGGCGTTCAACTTAGGGCACCCAGCAGAACTGGATCAGTGTGGTGCTATGTGTGGGGATCCACCTGAGGACTGTTGCCAACAACATACAAAAGCAGAACTAGAGGTAAAGAGTTGGTGTTGATTCTTCTGTTGCTGTTGATTCTGCTGGAGGAGCTTCTTTTCCTGATATAAACTTGGCTGTTCTCATTGTCGGAGGAGCTTGGGACCTCGTTGTCACTGAAGACAGCTATGGTACTTTTTAGGGGACCTCTGGTCTGTACTTTGAGGGTTGCTTCCTGGCTCCAGTGCGGTACTCTCAACCTACTGGCACAGATCCTTCATCTCGCTGGCTCAGACTTTCTAGCTTCCTCTGCTGACCTTTGGGCCTTCGGTGAAACAGACTTGCATGAGGCTTTGTTGTGGGCTCTGGGCCTCCAGCTGGACTTGGTGGGGGCGGCATTGTCAAGAGCTGGAGGTCTTCAGCTCCTCTCATGCAGGACGTTGCTGTGGGATCCAGGCACTCAGCTGGATTCTCTGGGTCTTTAGTGTGTGGACAGATTTCCTGCGCTTTTTGTGTTTGACTCTTTGGGTGACTACTATGAAATAATTTTGTAAATTATGTGTCCAGTATTAAATTATTTCCCTTGCAAACCCTGACCACAACACTCAGTATTATTTTTGCTATTCTGGGTCTCTTCTGGTTCCATACATATTTTGGGATTGTCTTTTCTAGTTCTGTAAGAAATTATATTTTGATTGTGATTATATTAAATCTGTATAGTAGTTTTGAGAGTATGGCTATTTTGACAATATTGATTCTGCCTATCCTGGAACAAGTGATATCCTTCCATTTTCCAATGTCCTTTTTGATCTCCTTTTTTTTCAGAGTACTGTAGTTTTCTTTGTAGAGGTCTCTCACTTCCTTGGTTAAGCTGATTCCTAAGTGTTTAATTTTTTTATGGTATTGTGCATGGTATTGGTTTCCTAATTTCTTTCTTGGTGTGTTTTTATTGGTGTGCAGAAAAGCTATAGTTTTTGTGTGTTGATTTTTGTATCCTGCCACTTTGCTGAATTTGGTTCAGGTTGCTAGAAGTCTTTCGTGGAATCTTTTGGTTTTCAAACTATAAAAGATCACATCATCTGCAAATAGCAATAATTAGATTCCATTCTTTCTTTCCGATAGATATCCATTTTTTTTTTCTTTTTCTTGCCTGGTTGCTCTGAGTAATGTTTCTGGTACTGTATTGAACAGGAATGGTGATAGTGGACCTTTGTCTTATTCCTAATTTTAAAGAGAAATCTTCTAGCTTCTTTCCCATTTAGTGTGGATATTGGCCATTGATTTATCTAAATGACTTTTATCAGACTGAGGGAAGTTTCCTCTATACCTATTTTCTTCAGGTGTTTTTATTTTCTATCATGAATTGGTTTTGAATTTTGTCAAAAGCTTTTTCAGCTTGATATGATCATGTGATTTTTGCCCTTGCTTCTGTTTATGTGGTATATTACATTTATTGATTTGCATATGTTGAACCATGCAAACATCCCTGGGATAAACCTACTTGGTCGCGATGTATTATCTTTTTGATGATTTGTTGAATTTTATTTGCCAATATTTTATTGAGGATTTTTTTTTTGTATCGTAATTGAACTCAGGACCTTGCACTTGCCAGGACCAGGCACTTGCTGTACTGCTGAGCGATTTCCCTGGCTTTATTGAGGATTTTTTCATCTATGTGCATTAAGGAAATTGGTCTATAGTATTCTTTTTTAGTTAGTGCCTTGTCTTGTTTTGGAATCATCATTGGGTTATTCATTTGAGCAGGTTCTGCTTTTCTAATATGAGCACTGACCTCAATAAACTTTCCTCTTAAGTATGTTTTCATCATGTTCCATAAAATCTGTACATTGTACTGAAATTGTTGTTTGAATCCAGGAATCATTTATTTACTTCTTTGATTTCTTTCTGTAACCCACTGAGTGTGCAGGATTGTATTGTAAGTTTCCCATGGTTTACAAATATTTCACAATTTCTTTTGTAATTGACATCTAGTTTTAGTGCACAATGATCTGGTATCACACATGAGGTGATTTTGATTCTTTTGTATTTGTTTAAACAGGCTTTGTGGATTTGGACGTGATCTGTTTTGGAGAAAGTTTTATGTGTTCATTGAGAAGAATGTATATTCTGTTATACTAAGGTAGAACACTGTCAAGTCTGTTTGAAGGTGTGGTTCAGCTCTATTTTTTTAAACTGATTTTTTTCTTTAGTTGATCTGTCTCTTTGGGAAAGTGGGGTATTGAAGTCACCTACCATGATAGTGTTGGTGATAATTTGGCCTTTTATGTCTAGTGGTGTTTCTTCTGTGAAGTTAGGTGCACCTATATTTGGTGCATGTATGTTTACAATTGTTTTCTCTTCCCATTAATTTTTTTTTTCTTTTGGTACCAGAGATCAAACTCATGATCTTGTGCTTGCCAGGCAGATGCTTGCACAACTGAGCTAAATCCCTGGCCCTAAATTGTTTTCTTAGCTAGTATGTAATGATCTTTTTGCTGCTTCTGATCAGTATTAGCTTGAAGTTTATTTTTTTTCAATTTTTTTTATTTAAAGAGAAAAAAAGCAAAACAGAAAAGGGGGTAGAAACAATACAGAATTTCGGAAAAAAAATAAACAGTAAGAAATCACTAGTTGATAAATTACATATTGTCTTCTTAGACATAATTGTTCAAGTTACAAAATTAAAGCACACAAAGCATTCAAACAGTGAGACTACAAAGAAGTTCAGTGATCCAGTAACAACTTAGCAACATGGTTATCAATCCCACACACTTAAACATACATGCAGCCATATCCTCTAGAGCACTTTCTTTTCTTCATTTTATTTTTTAAGTAAATTATCTGTTTAGTTATATCCTATTTCAGGTTGCTCAGCAGCTTACTGACTTGTTTTGTTGTTGTTATTTACTTTTTAATCACCTTATATAATTCTGTTGCCTTGTTTTTGAGTTTCTCCTCATCCATGCCCCATGGATCAACTTTGGTGGAGTTGGGAGTTTTTTGGGAGTATTTTGTTACCTTGTTATCTACTTTTTTTTTTTTTGAAGGTAGCAAAATACAGTAGAACAAAAACAGAACAAACCCATGCAACCACAGTGCAATGAAACTAGCACAGAACCTCACAGCAGGTCACCAGGACACGGGCAATAGGTACATCTTATTCTGTTCACATTAGCTGTACTTTCTATCAGGTAGAGAAAAATGGAAGGAAATATCGAACTTATAAAAACAGAATATTGAATAGAGCAATACCATTAATCAAAACTGAACAAAACAGTGATAAAAAAGATAAATATTTGCCTTCAAAGAGATGGTAGAAGGAAATCCCCCTTACTTGCCACGCTGCATACATTCATCCTCCCAAGAGAGACTCAGACCGCCGGTGCCGACTTGCTAATGTGGGTTGGGGATGGATGGATGTCTGATCCTTAGCCCGCGCACCGGCAGGTCCCCAGCTGCTTACCAGGGCGGCGAGTAGGCCACCTGTTCTCCCAGTGCCCAAAGTTCCAACATGCTGCAGAGCTCAGGAAGCGCTGATGGTTCTGAAGTTTACTTTGTATGAGGATAAGATTGCTGCTTGTGCTTGCTTTTGGGGTCATGATAAGTGTAATATTGTTTTCTAGCCTTTGATTTTTCAGTCCATGGCTTTCTTTTTTGATTAAATGAGTTTCCTGAATGCAGCAGACTGCTGGACTCTGTTTGTTGAGCCAGTTTGCCCTCCATGTCTTTTTATTGGGGAGTTGAGGCCATTTACATAGAGGGTCATTCCTGAAAGGTATTGATTCATTCCTGTCATTGCATTCTTTTTTTATTAAGACTTCTTTATTTTTCCTTTTTAAGTATTTGCCTCACTTGATTATTCATTGCACCTGATCTTTTAGCTTAGTTCTGTCTAGGATATTGTTTAGTATTTTTTGAACTGCTGGTTTGGTGTTCATGCATCTCTTAAGATGTTCTTTGTTGTGGAATGTTCTTATATCTCCATTAGTTTTGAAAGATAATTTTGCAGGATTTATTAGTTGGGGTTGGAAGTTGTTTGTTTTTAGGGCTTGAAACACTTCACTCTAAACTCTCTGAGCCTTTAGAGTTAGTGCCAAGAAGTCTGCTGTAATCCTGATAGTTTACATTGATATGTATTTTTTTTTGTCTTTTCTCTAACAGCTTTTAAAGTTCTTCTGTCTTTTTGTTGGACAACTAGGATTTAGACTATGATGTGTCATGGCGAGCTTCTTTTTTCATTGTGGTGTTCTATAACCCTCCCTTAATTGTATGCTTGAATCTTTCCTCATACTTGGAAAGTTTTCTATTGTAATTTCTGTAAATAGATTTTTTAATTTCATGTGTGTAGTCTTCTCATTTTTCTCTAATGCAACTTAGCCTTAGGTTAGTTTTCTCAGCATCATCTAATAGCTGTCAAAATTTTTTTTTGTTCTGTTATCATTTTTTAAGTCTTCTGTGATTTTTGCCATCCTTGACTTTGGAAACCCTCACATCACATTGGTCATTTTGGCAACTTGCGAATTTGATACAATTTTTTATCTTTGAAATTTCTGGCACATTTTTGTGCAATCTATTTCTTGGTGAATTTGTCATTTGTGTCTTACATACTTTCAGCCAGTTTTTTCAATTTTTATTTGTTTCTCTTATATGTACATTGGTGATTTTGTGTGTTAGTTCCATTGTCTTTTGCCTCATGTCCTCTTTGAATGCACCAAATTTCTTTAGCTCCTTTTTAATTCTTTTTGGAAAGCTCTGCTATCTCATGTTTGCTTTCCTCTCTATCAGTGCCCCTTGGATTTGCTTTGAGAGAGTTAGGAGACTTTGAGGACTTTTTGTTGCCTTTTTATGTTCTTGTGCATATATATATATATATATATAATTTATTTTTGGTACTGAGGGCAGAGAACGAATAAAATAAAGAGAGTTTGTTATGAAGATGTCTTTAGTTAAAATCTGTTTCTCAGTCATGTGTCTGTGGCTTTATTTGCCTAGAAATAATGTTTGTCCTTATCAGGTTTTAATTTAATAAGGTTGAACTTTATCACTATGTTGTAAGGAGAGAATTTCTATTGGTTATAACAATGTCAACGGAACTGAGCATACATCAGTCACAAACATTTAAACTCATTTTGATAATTTTAAGCCTTTGTAAACATCCTTTACAGAATATATTTTACTGGGATGTGTGACGTATGAGGATGTGCAAAGGAAGAGAAAGGGAAAAGAGATATGTAAATGGGAAGAGTGGAAGATAAGAGATAGATCACTAGATTAAAAAATAGATCAGAAGTTGGACTCTGTTGAAGTTACTTTATAGCTGGGCTAGGGTGGGTGTAGGGGAGTACTTTGGAAAACTTCGTGTAGTCAAGAGGATGGATTCAGATGGGTAGCAATATATTTAGAGATTGACGGAGACTATGAGCTTTCTGGTACCTGTCAAAACATTTGTTGGTGGTGCATTCAGTTCCTCTAAGCCCGTGTTGCTAAGGATTGGCCTGATATTCCCTTAAATGGAACTGTTTAATTCATAGCACTGGTTAATTCTTATTCTTAATGAACTTCTACAGTGTCCTGTATAATTTATGCCATTATATTGATAGAGAGGAGTTGGGAGAAGGCAAGAAGGTGGGATAGTGAGAGGAAGAGGACCAAGAAAAAGGAGGGGAAAGATTAAAGGACTAGAGGGAAGACTCACTAGAAGTGGGAGCAGGTCAAACCGGAAACCTTTGATACTTAAAGTATTATAACCATCCAATACCAATAAAGGAGAACAAAAGAGAGGAGTAAGAAAGATGAAAACAAAGAATAGAAAAAAATCCCAGGAACAATAAAAACCCACCAGAAAAACCTACATCCAACAAATTAGGAAGGTTAAAATAGACACAACTGCTAAAATAACTATAAAAATAATAATAAAAACCTTTGCACAGTTGTTACAGCACTATCCCAGTTTTTCCACGTAATTCCTCCTTCTGGTACCACTGCCTGGTTTCCTGCGGAGCCAACTGCTTGTCCAGAGTTAGCTACCTCCTAATATGTGTCCTGGTTTTGAGCTCTGGGCATGTCCCCCTGTGTATCTCCATGGATCTGAATATCTTGATTGATCTGAGGCTGAATATCATGGACTTCTTTATGCCTTTCCTTCACTGATTTTTCTTTAACTATTAATATGGCCTGAAGACCACTATGCCAGGGTACTGTCAGCTTTGCCCACAGAAACCACAAGAGGGTGCACTTTCTCTCTCTTGGCTCCCAGGAATCGCCACCGTTGGCTTGTCGTTTTCTGATTTTGTTACAGAGCTAAGATTTGCTTCCTTCTGCCATCTCTGTCTGGCATTCCTGGATGCCCCCTTCCTCTGTGGCAGGCCAGTGACAATGGTGGGTAGGGTACTAAATGCTCCATGTGCCACATTCTGTTTGTATGTGGGGAAAATAAGTGGCCTATTACGGTTATTATTAAAATTGTGGGAACCTTCTGTTTCTGCCTTCCACCTGCCAACTCTGAGGAGCGCTGGCGTCTGACTATCAAATTTTACCCTGTTCTATTTTCAGTTTCTTTGAGTGCCGGGGTTGGATTCATTATTTGCCATGCCCAGTGGGGAGGATAGCTTGGTTCTGGCTTTATTTAATAACTCAGACTGTTTCTGAGGGATCACCTTACTCCTTCCCTCAGCCTGGCTCTTTTCCAACAGAGCCTGGCACCAGGTCTGAGGTGGAGCATGGGTACCATGATCAAGACATGAGCCAGTTTCCCCCCACCCACCCTGCAAACTCTGGATTTTAGTCTTGCTAGGTTGTCTTTTCATTTATCGTTACTGGAAGATAAGGACTATCTTTCACTCCTGCCTCAGAGTAACTGCTTTTCTTCATTGAGAAATCAGAGATACTCACCATTGCCCCCGACTCTCATGCTTTGTTCTGGAACATGTATTGATTATGAACAAAACAAAACAAAACTTTCTTTAGTGAGAGAATAATTATGCTTTTCATTGCAGCAATGTACAAATATTCATCATGCAGGAAGCCAAATGTACTTCACTGTCTGAGGATTTTTAATCTGTGCTGTCTTGAGATTTTATATTTGGAAAATACGTACACTTATATCTGTAATAGTTGGAAGCGAATCATAGCACATCAGATCTGTCTTTGGTTGTAAATATTTCAAGGATTCTTTACCACAGCACTGGAAAGCTCAGACAATAAACCACATACAAGTAAGTCAACTTCAGATAGACAGCTTTGTTTTTCAGTTCTCTCTAACTAAGCTCCTTGAACAAACTTGACCTTGATAAACAGTGAAAACCCATGAATAAATAGGTGACTATACGTCCTCTTCCTTAAACAAACCAAGCTCTCTTTACCTCTCTCTTCCCACCTGAAATTTCAGGATCACAACCAAGTGTCCCTTATGGGACTGTGAAGATGAAATAACATGGACATTATTAAATACACCCTTTGCAGAAGGGGAGACAAACTCAGATGCTGGGTGACTCTCAAGGTAGGACTGACAGAACTCCTGATACCCAAATGCAAGCTTTGGTTATGAGCTTGAGAGCTGGAGTTTGATACTTGGACTGGGCTTTACGATTGAGGAGATCCTGGGCCCCTCTTTGCTGTCTTGGCATATCATTTTATCACCTGTAAAATGGGGAGAAAAATAATAGTAGCGTTAACCTCCTAGCATTAACCTCCACACTAGTCAAAGTCTAATGGGTTAAAATATTACTATCACTGCTTGATTTAAGACATCAGATTGGCTCCCTGTAAATGAGTGTCCTGTCTAGCCAGAGCTTAAACTTGACATTAAAGTGCACAGGGCCCAGCCCATGCTTGACACTCAGTAACTGCTTACCTTCTTGAAATATTTAGATTCCCTCTTAAATTATCTCCTGAATATGTTTTCCGGCTGTGATCAGGCCACCATTGTAGTAATCAACATTATGTATATGATCCTCACTCCACTGTCTGCCCTGCCTCTACAGCTGACCAGCACAAGCAGGACCCCAGCGGGGAACGGCAGCTAATGCTGGGTAGTCCAGAGATAAGGAATGTTTGCTCTGGCTGGACCCACTGGGTGTTGGAAAGACCACCCATTATTTAGCACACATGTAAATCAGCTGGAGAAACCCCAGGCTGGCAGAGAGATGCAGGACCTGAGAACCAGACAGGCAAGGGTGACCCAGCTCTGGGGACCTGGCAGAGACACAGCTCCAGGGAACTTACAAGACGAGATCACCTGTCCCTTTATCCTGGGGAATGAGTGACAGAGACGCAGTTCATTAGCCAATGGAGAGTAAGATTAGAGCGAATGTCCTTAATAAATTCCCCAATGGGAAGCAGTTTTGCTTTCCCTCTGTCTCTCAGGGCACTTGGCCAAGTGGACACTGGAAAACAAGTTTTGGTGCCAGAGCTTTCGGCGTGATCTGAGGCTGCTTTTCCAGACACAGGTATTGAAACTCTCTTGCTTTTGGTGCACAACTGACTCTGTCTGTGCCCTGGGAGTTGGGGGTATGTCTCAGCAGGATCAAGAGAAAAAAGTTTAACAGTTTATTGTGCCAGAGCATACCCTATACTGCTAGCTCAGTTCACTCCCCTCTGCCAGCTGGTTGCTCTTAGCCACAGATCACTTTCACTCCCAAGTTAATGTGGTAGAGCCACTGTACTTTGAGACAGTCCGTGGCAGGGAAAGTGGATAAGAAATAGTAAGGGCAAGGCGCCTGACTTCTGCCTCCAGGCAGCAGGCGCAGAGCCAGGTTCCCCACGTCTTCCCCACTGGATGGTGCAAAACCTTTCTCTTGTCTTTCCTCTGTTTCTGTAGACCTGCTGTTTCTCACCCTGCCTAGATTAACCAGTGACCTCAGAAATGCACATGCCGCTTGAGGATTAGAAATAACAGACTGTAAACCTCATTGCAAGGATTTTTTTTTTTTTTTTGTACCGGGGATTGAACTCACCACCTTGCGTTTGCCAAGCAAGCGCTTAATGCCGCTGAGCTAAACCCCCGAGTGAAAGGTAAATGACGGAGGGTAGCCCATACGAGGACGATGGAGACTCTCTGAAGAAGTTTACTTGGTTCAGGGAACGGGTCATCTCGCAGACAAGAGTGACCCTAAATGGAGGGAGTCATGGGTTTCTAAGCCTAGAAACCACGGTGGGGCACATGGGCATGTGGGCCAGAACAGCTAAGCACCCAGAGGAACCTTGTTGCCCTTCTCTAGTTATTTAGTGGAAACAGCCCGTAAGGAACACCAGTTGGAAAGGTCTTATCCTGAAAGGCTGCCAAGCTAGGGAAGAATGACCAGGGCCAAACTGCCTGGCTGGAATCATCCCCACAACGATCCGTTTCCCTCCTTGCAGGCCCATGGACACAGTGAGGATCGCTGTCGTTGGGGCGGGTGTGATAGGACTCTCCACTGCTGTGTGCGTTTCCCACCTGGTCCCCCAGGGCTCAGTCACAGTCATCTCAGACAAGTTTACTCCAAATACCACCAGTGATGTGGCCGCTGGGATCCTTATTCCTCATGCATATGCAGGTGAGAGGGATTTCAGTGCTTCTGATAGAGGGTGGCAGTCTGTCCTCCCAGAAGGCCAGTGGGTAAGTGAACAGCACAGCTTTGACACTCTGATGATGGTCCATTGGGAAAGGGTCGGTGATGCTACAGTACAAAAACAACTTCCAAATTGCAGTAGTGTAAGAATCGAAGGTTTGTTTTTGCTCACATCACACATCCACTGAGCTTTGGCAAGTGTTCACTGGTCAGCTAGGCCAATGGCACAGCCAGCATCCTGACTATCCTCAGTACTTGTGTATGAGAACAAGAGGGCTCCCGAGGGTCTCTCCTCTGTGGGTAAACACTCTGGATGGAAAGCGAGCTTCAGGTCTCTGACAGCTCTTCAAAAGAGCTGCTCACATGCTCCTGCCCCTCAGAAGGAGCGCAGGATATGCACTCCACAGTTCCCAGAAGACGGGCAGCAGAAGTATTCAGCGAATGTACCAACAACTGCCCAGCTGATGGTTCTGTCTTTCCACCAATGTTAGTAATAACCATCAAGTCAAGCGGGGTACAGTACCTGTAATCCTAGTGTCACCAGTCGTCAGTCAGTCGAGGAGTCTTCTGTTCAATTCAGATAGAAATTCTAAATCAGCAAGTGCGGCTCTGCTAGTGGACAGCTGGCTGCTGCCCTCTGCTGCTGACTGCTGCCCTCTGCTGCTGCCTGCTGCTGTCACTCAGTAGTCCACCAACTCTACAAGTGCTGCTGTCTGTTGCTGATCTTTGTCAGCTGCTGGTCTCTAGAGCTCATTAGGGCTAAAACCTTGAACCCTAGTATTTACAGTCCCTACCCCTTTTAAAAGCAACTGCTCTGTCCACACGACTCAGCTCTTTTGTAAATTTATTTTTTATTTTAGACAGGTTCTCACTAAATTACTAAGTGACTCAAACTTGGGAGCCTCCTGCCTCAGCCTCCAGGAGTGCTGGTGAGGTTTACCTTTTCCCCGTGAGGGGGAGAAGGGCAGGGCTTGGCAGACAGCCATCGCGCCCCTCCTCTTAGCTCCAGCGTTGCCCTGTGAGGCTCTAGGACAGCTCACCCCAGTGTCCCCCCACCACCTGCTAGGTTATGACATTCAGTGTGAAGACCATGCGTTCAACTCCCAGAACCACAAGTAACAACAACGGTCAGTATGTGTTTAGGCCTAAAGAAGTATCAATTTTTGTACATGTCCATGAACCCTTTTCTTTCTGTGAATTGGGAGGAGGAATTATCATTCCATAGGAGCCAAATCAACTTTGCACCTAACAAGGGTCACACTTTCTGTCTCCACTTCAACATTCCTATTCCTTTTTCTCTTTAGCTTTATCTTTTTTTTTTTTTTTTTTTTTTGGTGCCGGGGATCAAACTCACAACCTTGTGCTTGCCAGGCAGGCACTTACCCCACTTAATTTTTTTTAAATAGAAAAAAAAAAATCAAAGAGCAAATAATTTTTTAAAAAAAGCTGAATGACAACAAGAACAACCACCAGGGCAAGGTAGGATTTCAAAGCAAGAGGACAGGAATTTAACAACAGTGGTTCTATTGCATATTATTGTCCTCAAAGACTGCTCAGGCTACCAGATGCAGGCACGCAAGGTAAAGTAGTTGTATCTTTTTTAATCAAGGTTTTACCTGCACACCATTTAAATGATCAAACAACTCCTAAGTTTAGTTATAAAGCCTAGCACTTTGGAACATGAACACTGTCCTGTGCTTTTAATCTTTAACACAAGAAGAAGTCTTTGGGTTGCTTCCTCCCTCTGACACCTCTGCCCTCCTTGTGGAATTGCTGCTCTTGTCCTGGAAGTTCTTTCATTCCCCACCCCTTCTCCCACTTTTTTCTTTCTCTATTTTACTCACTTTCTTAGAGATGTTCTCAATTTTATCGTTTACCTTGCTCCTGGATTTTTTTTTATTTCTGTTATAACATTTTTAAGATTCCAAAACTGTTTTTCATTCTCTGAATTTTCCCTTGGTGTAGCAGTCTATTTGTGTTCTACTTAAGCTTTCTGAAGACTCTAATAATGGCTTTGAAAGTCTTCCTGCACAGTTTCTTTTCTGTTTGTTTGTTTGTTTTTGTTTTTTGAGACAGAGGCTCATTATGCAGTTCTGGGCTCACAGTGGAGCCCAGGCTGGTCTGGATTTCCCAATGATCCTCCTGCCTCAGCCTCCCAAATACTGGGATTACAGGTATGCATCACACACCTGGCCCTGCACAGTTTCAGTTGTCTCCAAGTTACATTTTTTTTTTGCCTGATATCCTCATTTTTTAATTATTATTTTTATTTTGAAGGTAGTAAAATATAGCAGAACAAGACAGAACAAAGCCAATTGAGACAGTGTGGTGAAATTGGTACAGAACTTCACAGCAGGTTACCAGGATAACAGTAATAACTACCATAGTATATCTCGTTTTCTTCACAATAGTTGTTTTTTCAATCAGGTACAGCAAAATGGAAGGAAATACTGAACTTATAAAAACAGAATATTGAATAGAGCAATACCATTAATCAGAACAGAGCAAAACAGTGATAAAGATATTTGCCTTCAAAGAGATGGTAGAAGGAAATCCCCCTTATTTGCTATATTGCATATGTTGATCCTCCCAAGAGATACTCAGATCTCTGGCTCCCATGTACTAATGGAGGGGTGGATGTTTGATTCTTAGCCCACATGCTGGAAGGCTCACAGCCACTTACCAGAGCAGTGAGTTGGCTGCTTGTTTTCCCAGCACCCCAAGTTCCAACATGGCGTAGAGCTCAGGAAACGCCAATGGTTCTCACTCTAGGGTGGCCACGCTTGCCAGGCCACAGACACTTACCAGAGTGGTGAGCTGGCTGCTTGTTTTCCCACTGCCCCAAGTTCCAGCAAGGCGCAGAGCTCAGGAAATGCTGATTGTCCTCATTTTTCATGGCAGAGGTTTCCTTGGCCTGTCTGAGGACATTATAGGCAACAGGAGTTTCTCAGAGCTTATTGCCTATGAGCCTCATTAGAGTGAAATGCCATAGCCGTTCAGCTGGGGAAGCCTTCTGATATTATGTTTAAGTCTTTCTTCTAGGGTGGGGCATGTTCCCAGAGAAGAAGTTTCCAGTCTCCTGGTCATACAGTTCATTGAAGAAGGAGGCTCCTCTAAAAGTTTTAGACTATGAAGGTCAGAGCTCTCTCTCTGACTCAGTATCCTAAACCAGTCTTTCTCTGGTGCTGAGATTTTGGTCTTCTCTTTGAGAAGACATAATTCAGACTACTCCCAGTAGTAAATATCTCCTATCTTCACAAATATCATACCACATAGCAGTGATGGCAAACCTTTCAGAACTTTCAATGATATAAACAGCCCACTATAGCATATGTACCCTAGATTCACCACCATTGCCATGGGGGGACTATATCCCTTCAATATGGTGATTGTGAGGATTAAATGAATATATATATTTCAAAAGAGTATCCAGCACATAGCCCTGTATCAGCATTTGCAGTTATTTCCACCACTCTGCTATAGTTTTTTTTTTTTTTTTACCAGCATTTGAACATGAATTAGATCCCCGGTTGGGCTAAAATTGTCTATTCTTTGGGGAGGACTTCTGCATCATGTGAATCTTGGCCACTGTTTTCAGTTTGGGGTGGATATAAAGGGATACATTCATTACTTCCTCTACTGTGGCATAGATTGTTGGAGTATTATCTGTTTGGGGGTCTAACATAGTTCTTTCTGCAGTTATCATTTGTTTCTGCTTATTTCTAAGCCAGGAGCTTTGGCTTGCAATTTGGGAATACAATGGAATTCACACCTACACATGTGTAAAGATGACAGTGTAGATCTGGTATTTAAAATATTCATCAGCTCCGTAAAAAGTGAATCATTTTGTAACCTGGTTGCTGATAGGCTTTCATTGGCCCCAGGGAGTTGTCTGGGAAGTAGGATGTCTCTGAGCATCTTTCTGTCTGTCCCATGAATTCCAGGGCCCCTTTGCCTCAGTGTCCTCATACCATCCCTCAGGATCACTGTTCTCAGGCCCTGGTGTGATCGTGGACTTCCTCATAGTCCATCCTCCCCAAGAACCAGATGGCCACGTCCTTCACTCACAGTTGGTTTTGTCTGTGCCTGTGGCTTGTGCTCACTCTCTGTGCCTGCACTGGACATTATTGTTTTGGGGCTGTCATGCCTCTTCTTTCCTCCCTCCTTCCAAGGCTTATCCCTGCTGTGGGAGATGCAGCCAGGCCTGATCCCTTGTGCACTTGCAGAGATGCCTGGGCAGTGGTGTGGTCCCCACCATGGCTTGCTGACTTTGGTCTGTGATTTCACTGCATGAGGGTATTGCTGGGGGTATTGCAGCCCTGGTGGGGAAATCTGTTCTGCAGAGCTCACCTCCATGGCACAGGTCTTGTTTCCTTGTATTAGGAATGTGAACCCTGGGCTCCCCAAGTTCATGCAGTTTGTTTTCTGTCCTGGTGACCTGGGCCCTATAGAACCTCCCCTACCCACTACCCACCATGTTTTCAGCCCCAACAAAAGAGGTCCTGAGCTTTCTACTGGCATCTCAAGCATGTGTCAACTGGAGCCCTCAGCCATGAACTCACTGCTGCTCAGGTTGGCAATGGACCCTCCTGGAACCTTCTGGAACCTTCCAGATGGCTCCTGCGTTAAGCTTTGCCCTCTATGGCCTGTTTCTCCCTCTTGGATTTAATCATTGTATGAGCACATTTGGACAGCATGTGACAACATTTAAAGCTGGTGGCTGAAGCATCCTCCGGCCCCAGGGTACTTGATTTAAATGCTCATCCCTGACCCCTTATGTTTTAATACTCTCTGAGAAGGAGCTTGCTGGAATCATGATCCCCATCCTGGTTTCCCTTTGTGTCCTCCTCTGCTTCCCTCTCCGCATGCAGGTACACCCATTTGCACGCAGAAGCGGTGGTTTAAAGAGACCTTCGATCACCTGTCTTCAGTTGCCAGCTCCACCGAAGCTGTAGATGCTGGGGTCCACCTGGTATCTGGGTAAGAGAGGGAAGCTGAGGTAGTTTTAGAATGGAGAAGAATCTGGATAGATCAGAGTTCAGCCTAAAATATTTGTTGAGTATCTGCTCAAACTTAGATTGGGAGAATTTAGAAAGGACAGTTTAGAATTTACTCTAAGGAACTTGAAGATATGTTCTAGTATTAGATTTGTAAACAATAAATGACTATGTCAATTTCTCATTACAAATACTTTTTAGTGTTTCCTCAGGGAATGTGCAGTGATTTAAAAATACATGTACAGCAAAAAACTAAAATCCTAAGTCAAACCAAAACACCTTCCAGAGCAGGTAAATGCTGAGTTTGGGCCATGTGGGTAGATGGAGGCAAGCAGGGATGATTCTGGAATGGGTGCAGAAATCTAGGAAAGGCAGACATCTTATTTGCTATTCCTGAAGAATGAGGTTTTCCAGAGAAATACCTTTTGTGGGTCATTAAATTTATCTTTTAAATGACATTTGGAAGAAAAAAGTATTTTTGAAATGGTTAGCACACTTCTGTTTGATTTTTAACGTGTGACAGTAGGAGACAATACATAACTAAATAAAAGGGTTTTGTTTTGTTCCTCTCTCTTTTATTTATTTATTTTTTTGAGATGAGTCTCACTATATAGTTCCAGCTGGCCTTGAGTTCACTATGTAGCTCAATCTGGCCTCAAACTCATGGTGATCTTCTTACTTACAGTTACAAGGGTTACAGGCATGCGCTACCATGCCTGGCTTAAATGAAAGTTTGAAAATAAACCATTTTAGCATTCTTAACACAAACTGTCACTTAAAATATGACCAAGTGTTTCTACATCTTCAGTCTCATTTTAGTTTATTAGAACATGTGTGGTATAGAATGCTTATATTCCTTGTGAGGAGTTACTGCATGGACATAACACATCTTATTTTTTTATTTTATTTTATTTTTTGGTGCTAGGGATTGAACTCACAACCTTGTGCTTGCAAGGCAGGCGCTTATGCCACTGAGCTAAATCCCCGGCCCCTCATAACACATCTTAATCCCTTTTTCATCTCCTCTCGCTTTCCCTTTTCCTCCTCTCAATCTTATTAAACAGATCACCAAGCATTCTACCACTTTTAACTTGTCTTGGTGCTATCGTGTGACATAAGACACATGTCATCTGTGTTGTGCTGTGTGACAAAACAGTTGTGCCTTTCACTCTTCAGAAGACCAGAGGGATGTTTACCTTTTACCAAGTTCCTAAAACCACTACATGTTTACACCACTGAAACTATTTAGAAATATCGCCCATCTTCTTCTGAGGAAGTTTCTGACAGTTTCTGCTGTGCGTACACATGCCAGCTCCAAAGGGCATCTACCCTTTCCTTTTGCCTTCCCTCACTGGATAAAAATCAAAATTATATTGATGGCAGCAGTTTCCCAGGAGCCCCTACCCAACACAGGAGTTTTGTTTCTCTACCAAGCCAGGGATGGACACTTTTCTGTCACTATTCTGCAACAGCTGTTGAGCCACATAGAGAAATTGTTCTTCTTGAGTTATGGTCATTCTTTATTTTTGTCAAAATTCAATAAGAACCACTGTAGCCCACAAACATTGGCTCTAGATAATTTTTGGAAACACATATGTACAAAACTTATATGCCACTTCAAGATTAAGACTTTACAAACGTACTATATGTAAGTATATAGCCTTATCCATCTATTTATTTCTTTAAAACCATGTATTCAGACTTCATCAGTACCACTTACTCTCCTAGGTATTAGGGATTTAGCAATGAGCAGTCTGATAATGGTACTTAGTGTATAGAAGATGTTTAATAAATGTCTGTTAAATGACTTTTTAAGGAAAGCAGACTTAGTTTCACCCTCATGTCTCTACATATGACCATAAGGGTCATATGTAGAGAATGAACAGAGCATGGGTGACCAGAGGGAAGAGTACAGAGTGTTCTGGAATCACATGTCTGCAGAAGAAACTTGCTCTCAAAAGTTACGAGACTCCACGCAGAAAAATACACTTCATCAGAATTCTGCAAGACAAATGTAAGATGTCTTAGTGAGATTGTAGAGGGAGAGGGGACAAAGACGTGATGGGAGACCCAGGAGAGAGCATTCCAGGTTGAAGGAACAACACAAACACAGACCTAAGTCTTAGTCCACTGTCTTGTGTCAGAGGCAGTAAAGAAAGTTCAGTCAGCCGCTTAAGGGTTTTGCATAGTGAAGTAACTGGTTATATTTTATCTGGAGTGTAGAGAACAGATGTATGAGAAGAGAGATGGTGACAGCTCAGGATAGATTAGCTGTTGAGAGTAAGGACAGACAGTAGGTGGGTTTGAAGAATTCTGAAGAGCAGATGTTGTAGGATTTGGTGATCGATGGTGTGTGGTGTGTTGAGGAGAGAGAGCATCAGGGTTGATTCTCCAGCATCCGGCATGAGCACGTGAGTGTATAAGAACCATTTTCTGAGTTGGGTAACACTGAGGACAGAAAGAGAGGGAGAGGAGAGAGGAGGCAGGGAATGTGAGGAAGAGAGAGAGAGAGAACTGGAGGTGTAGACTGCTGAGTGCTTGGCCTAACGGAGATGCCAGAGAGCGTGCAGAATGAGATGGTGGGAGAGGACCAATGCCAGAACTACAGACTACATAGTAAGCACAAGTTGTACACTCCAGGGAACTGTTCTGGATGAATTACTTAACGATATATATTCTGCTACCTTAATGACATCATTAGCACTCAGTTTAAGATTCTTATTATTTTAGAGCAATCATGGTTTGATTTATTGATGGAAACAACCGATGCTTATAAATCCAACTACATGTGTAGCTTCTGCTGGTCCCTTTGGTACAGGCTCCATGTTAACAGCCACTACCATTACAGTCACATCCACTCCCAACACACGGGGACCCAGCAGGGCTGCTGTGTACAACTCTTGGCTTTTTCCTACTCCTAGAGTTGAACTTGATGACATGAAGTTGAACTCAGGATTTGAACCCTGCTTTCCGCACGTTGCATGTCTAAGCAGGGCTGCAAATTATTCCAGGGTAGAAATCTTGTTCAAAATTGAGGCAACCTTTGATGTTTTGCTTGCAATTAATGTAAGCCACTGTGAAATCAGAAAAAGCTTTCTTCAAAAATGCACAGCCCTAAGAAAGGCGTGTGATTGTTATTTATTTATTTAAGTATTTTCAGGCTGGGGATTGAACCCAGGACCTAGCACATCCTGAGATAACCATCAGGCTGGCCTGTAACTTCAAAATGCCATCTTCCTCCAACCATAAACATCCAACATTTAGCTTCTAAGTTATCTGAACTCAGAGAATGAAAGAATAGATGCTGTTCTCTTTGTGTTTGGAAGAGGTAAATTTTCCAATGACTCAGAAAATGTCAGATGGAGCTTACTAGAAATACATTATTTCACAAAGTTTCAGGAAAATTTCCACTCCCTGTGTTTGAGTTGGCAGATATTTCGAAGCATTCCTACAGAACAAGTGCCATACTGGGCTGACGTAGTTCTGGGATTTCGAAAGATGACCGAGGCAGAGCTGAAGAAATTCCCCCAATATGTGTTTGGTCATACTTTTACCACCCTGAAATGTGAAACCTCCGTCTACCTACCATGGTTGGAGAAAAGGTCAGTCAAAGTAGCCCTTTGCTGCTTCCTTTATCTGTCACAGTCGTAAATAACTTCGTAGCTATTCGTAAAACACTTACTGGAAATTCTCTGGGGTCCCAGGGGCTGTTTTGCATTGTATCTTGCTGCTCATAATGGCTAGGCCCTGACTTTGTAAAACGGCCTGAAGATAATGTTTGTGTCACAAGGTCTAAGTGTCCGTCATGCACAGGGAGAATCTGGAGAATTTGCTTCCAGCATAAAATGACCAATTCTATAGATGCGAAAAGCTTATGTTTACATAAATGACTTGATTTTTCTTATTGTTGATAAAAAAATAGCTTCATTATTTTCTTTCATCATGAATAAGAACTCTAACTTTGAGGGCCTATGCACATATGTAATTGCTTCCTTTCTAAGCTCATTTTGGCTTGGAGCTTGCATTTGGCTTGGCTTTCAGGCCTTCCTGTTTCTATAGGAAGCACATCAGTATTTTTTTTTTTTTGAGACCTATCAACAGCTGTCCCTGTTTAGTCTAGACATTACAGGCAGGTTGAGGGTTGCGAAATATAGGCTATTCCAGTCCACAAATCTGTGTTCAGGTCGAATATCCCTTATCTGAAATGCTTGGGATCAGAAGTGCTTTGAATTTGGATTTTCTCGGATGTAAGAATGTTCCCATGTTCAGAATGAGAACCAGTGTCTGGCCTTATGGCCAGGGTGATGGAGGAAGAGGGCGTCCGTCCCCTGTTCTCCTGTGAGAAGCTTTGCAGGTCACAGAGTACTCAGCCCAGGACAAAGCCCTCCAGGGCAAGGATTCCAAACTCATGTGGGAAGGACAGTGTGCTGGGGAGGAAGTAGGACTGCAGTTCACGCTGTGTCCCGCCACCCACACGCCTCCCCCAGGCAGACTCAGATGGGCAGCTGCACAATCCCTGCCTGTTCCCCACACCCAGGGTCTGTTCTGTTACCTCCTACGCCTCTTACACACAATGCAAGTGTTCCGCCTCTAGTGTTCTGACTCAAAAACCAACATTTCACTCAGCAAGCCACACAGCAGTGGCTGCTGCTTCAGCACTCTCCCTGCAAACTGACAACAACTGCCAGGAAAAATCTTTTATCAAAACTCAGTTCTTTGGTATTTAAACAGAGGAGAAAAATCTTTTCAAACAACGCTCAGTAACACCCAGAACAAAACAGCAAACGAAAAACCTCCAGAGGTTTACTCTCCGGTGCTCATCATATTTTGTATCTTCACATGGTACAGTTGCATTCTGCTGCCTTGTTACTTGCCCCTTCTAGGAAATGGATCACTGAAGCTATCCATCTCCCATCGGGCAGTCTAAAATAAATTTTCCTGGAGAGACCAGAGTCTTCTGCCTTTGATGCCATCCAGAAAGCTGCATGCCTTTTCTGTGCTGGGGGCTGTAGCTCAAGCCCACTGATTTCTTTCTGGAGCCCTCATTCTGTGGCCCTGGGGAGGCCCGTGCTGACCCCAGAAGCACCAGGCTGACCTCTCCCCATTCCTCCTTTCCCGCTCTGTGATGAAGCCTCTCAGTGAGTGTCTCCGGGAGGGCCTTCTGTCTCCCATGTTTTTCTTTCCTGATACCAGTGTTTTCTAACCCCCCTGACGTGTCTAACTTCCTGTGCAGCCGTGCAGAAGTGCGTGCTTATATTGCACATCAGCTCTGAAACTGGCTGGTCCACCTCGATACAGCCCATCTTGCAAAGGTCTCTTCTTGGGTGCAGCAGACCCCGGTTCCTCCCACCCCACACACAGCAGGCTTGGTGGAGCACACCCTACCTCCCCAGCACCCTGGGACCACCTCTGCCCTGCTCATGCCCCACCCCGTTCCGACGGGCAGGAGGCAAAAGGCCCCAGACACATGGTGAAACAGAAACACTCCTTTTCTCCCTTGCTAGGCAAGAATGAAGTGGAAGTGGAAAATGGCTGCGGTTTCTCTGATGACCGCTGGTAAGGAACAGATGTGGTAGCCCCGTGGGGTGCAGTAACCACGCAGGATCCCACAATGGATGCCCTAGAGCTTTCTTCCCCTTGACCCCACTTGCTGGATGGGCTGAGCGTGAACGGCTGCCCCCTCCAGGACCAGCCTGCTTATGCACTCGCTGGCCTCCCACACCCTCACTTCCTCCGAGGGACTGGAGGCTGGTCCATGCTGGGACATAGCCAGGGGTGAAGAATGTGAGTTCATGGAGTAGACGAAGCCTGGGTAGATAACTGGAGAACTGTGGAATAAAATACGATTGGTTAGTATTATTATTGCAGCAGTGATTGAACTCAAGAGCTCACGTATGCTAACCAAGTGCTCTGTTATTGAGTTGTCCCTCACTTCTTTTATATATATATATATATATATATATATATATATATATATATATATATATATGTATTGAGATTAGGCCTTGTTAAGTTTTATAGGCTGGCCTCGAACTTGCAAACCTCCTGCCTCACCCTCCCTAGTAACCAAGATTACAGGTGTATACCACCGTACCAGGTAAATGCAAATAAGCAAGGACTGTAATTGTCAGATGAGATAACATTTGCAGGATAAAACTAGACTGTATTCATTTAATTGCCTTGTAAAACTAAAATACATTTTTTAATTCTGTGGCAAGTTATTTGGGATAGCACCATAAAGTGTCACCGTGAAGAAAGAGTGGGTTTTCCCCCCCATAAATCTGTGTACAATAGGTAATACTGCTTGCTAACTGAGATTTAGTGTTATTTCTTGTTTTTAGACAAACATACTGAACGTAGTTAATTTTCAGATCACTGTTCATGAGGCTTCTTTCTTCAGATTGAAAGCAAGGAGTAATTTTAAACACTGACTGTGCGTCATCTTGCTTCCAATAATACACCGCACACTGCTCTGTAATAAAGTCTTTCTGCAGGGCATCTAGGTCCCTGTCCCACCTTTGCCAGACTGTCTTCATATGGTGACTCAAAGGCTTGCTCTATTTGCCTCATTCCAGCTAACTGTCAGATCACGGTCCCACCTCTGGCTCAGAGTTGAGCTGGCATCTCATGGCAGTGGGAAAAAGAGTACCCCTCACCCCATCTCCGAATGCTTGGCTCCCAGGTGGCCCTGGTGGGTTTTGAGCTTCTCAGTGCTCTTGGAATCAGTGCCCCAAGCCTCAAGGTCTTGCCTCTGAGAGGGGACAACAATGGGACCTGGGTTCAGCTCCTTCCTCCTGGCAGGGTCACAGAGCTGCATCCAAAGCGTCTGGTCTGGAGAAGCTGCACACACATCACAGGGGCCTTCTCACCCAGCATGGGCCAGGGTTCCCAAGAAGGAGTTTTCCATGTCTTTGCATAAGCCAGAGGCCTCTCTGGATCAAATCCAATCAGGTCTACTCCGTCTCAAAGCAATGTTAAAACATCTACCTTTTCTCAAAGTACAAACCACTCAGAAATTTTAAGTGATCAAAGAAGACATTTTTTTCAATTTTTGATCATTGAGTTTCTGCGACAGTTAGAGTTTGTTTCAGCAGGTGGGTGCCAGACCCACCGGCTGCAGGGCACTGTGCTGGCTCTGTGGGTTTAGCTGTGCCATGGCTGTGCTCACTCCATGTCCCCCTTTCCTGCCCTTCCCTTTGGCTCTGCTCAGAGGCTCAAAGGGCCCTGCTGCCTCGGGCTGTGCCCATCGCCCAGGGTCACCTGGACAGCCTGTCCGCGCGCGTGGAGTCTCCACTTCCCTTCAGTGTTGTGCTTTCTTGCCAGAGCTGGGGCAGGAGCAAGAGAGAAGAGGTGGGAAATGCTTCTGCTCCCAAGAACACAGAGGGACTGGAGGTGGGAAGTGGAGTGAGTGTGTGTGGGTGGGTGTGTGCACAGGTACTCACGCGTGCGTGTGTATGTGAAATACATATCAGAATCATGTCTTTCTCTGGGTGCAGCCAGCTCAGTTTTCCCCCTTGCTGAAGCTCCTAGTGAGTGGAAGGAAGGCTCCAAAGACCACCATCTGCCATGTTTATGATCAGGTTGGTACGGTCTGTCTGGGGACCGGCTGTCACACTTGGCAGAATGGAGACTTTCCCATCTTAGAGTGACAAGCAGAAGACATGGGGCCAGGCCCACTTAGTGAGCAGAGGTCCTGTTTCCCCATGGGAAGTTGGAGTAATGGTATTCTTCCTCTCCAGGGTGAAATCTTGGTCATTTTCAAGAAGCCTCAAAAAGACAGTCATTTAGCTTCTTACACCTTGATCCATATCACCCCAAACTTCCAGAAGAGCTGCCACCTTCTAAGTTGCAGGAGTGGCCTTTCAGATGCCTCATTATCTAAGTTGACATCAGGGCTTAGATATAACTTCCTACACCCCGGACCCATCATGACATGATACCAGTGGGTGTGTAATAATGACAGGGTGTCACCCTGCAGTCACAGGATGGCAAAGCAAAGGTGGCTGACCCCTGGGCACCTTCACTAGGTTCTTCCTGGATACAAGGCCCAGAAGGACCCAGGATGACAAATTTGGCAGGGCCTTCCCTCTGTCCATCCGCGACAACCCCTGCAGTGGACTCCAGTAACAGGCTGGACTCTGATCAGCAGCTTCAGCAGAGGGCCATTGAAATGGAAAGGAAAGACACTTGCATTTAATGAACACTTACATAATTAGCGTAACAGCTATGGGAGCCAGGCACTCTTATCCCCGGGTTATACTTAAGGAGACAAGTCCAGCAAATTTATGAAATGTGCTTAAGTCCTAAGGCTGGTAAGTTCTCTGAATTAGGAAAATAATTCTGAGTTCTAATTACGATGGCTGGAGCACAGAACATAATGTTCAAATATTCACAAATGGAACCCACAACTTATTAAAAAGAAAAGCAAAGCCAGATCATGCTCAAATAATGATCAGTAAAACCCTTTTAAAATCTAAGTGTCATACTTCATTAACCCTAAATCATAATCAGGTACAGAGGATAGACATGCCCTCAGATGGTACAGTGGATCTCCTATTCCACTTTATGGTGGAAGGATACTCCAACCTACTTTATTTTTCTTATAAAAAATCTTTAATGAACAACTGCAGTTTATTATGCATTGTGCAGAACTTTTCCAGATGTTGTCTCCTTTCATTTTCACGATGACCCTATGCAGCAGCAAGCAGAAACGCCCAAATGACACCCAGGATTTGAAGCAGATTTATTTATGTGGACAGGCACTGGTCAGGCTCATTCCTGAAATATCAGACCCTGATCTCTGGTGGTCTAGAACTTCTATGGGATAAGCAGGCAGGAAGTACAGAGGCAGAACAGCTGGTCAATTGGGGATTGGGTTTATAAGATGTGCATCATAGTGACCAGCTATGCATCACAGTGTCCAGCTGTTTCTAAGAGACAGAAGTGACCAGAACTGGAACAGAAATGATAACCCCAGGTGACTAAGAACCTGAAATATCCTGGCTTGGGGCGGGGGAGGGAGCATTTTCTGTTACATCTATGAAGCCAGTATTAATCTTCTCACATTAAAGGCAAAGGATTAAAGCTTAGGGACGTTGGAGAATTTGGCAAGGTCATATGTAGATTAAAAGAGAGCGGCTCCCTAAACCCTACCTGAAAGTCTTTTACTTTTTTTTTATTTCCTTGGTATTTATGTTGTTAAAGGTTAGAATCACACTGCACTCTGTTGGTCACTATGAAATAACAGTTTGCTCTTCTTCTTCCTCCTCCTAGACTTCCTGTTCTTTTTCTCCTTTTGGTGGTTTTGAGATGAGGTCTCACTGGGTAACCTCAGGCTGTCCTGGAATTCACAATCTTTTTGCCTTAGGACAACAAGTGTGTGTCACCACACCCAGCTTCCGATTTACTCTTCTTTCCATGCTAATATTAAAAAAATCAAAGCAAAACAACTTGCAGAGTTATTTTACCTTTCAAAGGACTCAGATCTATTATTGTACAGCTAAAAAAAAGAAAACAATCTAAGCTGTCGACTATTTTTTTCCACTGAGCTGAAAACCTGTGCTCATAAAATGTGCTACAGTGCTTTTATCCCTGAGCTATAGAGAGAGAAGAAGGAAGGAAGGAAGGAAGGAAGGAAGGAAGGAAGGAAGGAAGGAAGGAAGGAAGGAAGGAAGGAAACAAGGAGCCCTCGACTACTCTCTCTCTCTTTTAACCACCATTAGCTGCATGGAAAGCTTCCTTGGTTCTCTGTGCCCCTAAATTGTTGATGTTTGCAGATTCTTTGCTTTGGTTTTCTCAGCTCTGGTAAATTCACACTGTCTTCCACAGATTTTCAGAATAACAAGCAAGGATGTATAGGGTCACAGGTCCATGCTTAGAACTTTAGTTCTGTTATTTGGGGGCATTGGTACTTGAAGTAGCCATTTGTGCTGCATAACTGGGGAAGGGAGTGTGGAGCAAGAGAGATGGAGAGTGGCCAGCACCTCACCTTGAGTCAGCTACAGAGAAATTAGAGCTCCATGATAAATTTGCTAATTTAGCCAGGCATGGAGGCTGAGGCAGGAGGACCTCAAGTGCAAGCCCAGCCTAAGAAACTTAACAAGGTCTTGTTTCAAAAGAAAAAATTTGAAAAGGACTGGAGATGTAGCTCAGTGCAAGGGAGCTGTTATTGAATCCCCACTGCTGGAAACATACGTGCATCTGTTTTACAGATCAGAAGTTGATCTGTTGGCGTTCACGTTTACCTGTGATGCAGTTAAGCTTCAGTGTTGGTGTCTTCACTCTCCTCGACCTAAGGAATTTTCTAGAAAGGGGGCCAGTGTCACGAAGTCAGCTTCCTATAGATTTGATTTAGTACAAATTTCAGTTGTGCTTCCTGACTGGGAGGTGGAGGTAGAGCATTAGAATAACTTGAGAGTTCCTTTTCTCTAGGTTAAAATCAGCACCCAAACCAGGCCATCATTTATCACTTTCTTATATGATTATAAGATGAAAAGGTGAAAATGATAAGGTTACTGGTGGTTATTGTTTCGTAGCTACTGCGTTTCCACTCTTCATGTTGAAAAAATATCCTGGAGGTGAATTTTACCTTTTTAAACTAAAAATGGTAAAATGGTAGGTTTTATGTTATATGTATTTTACCACAATTTAAAAATGAGTGGGACATCTAAACTGCTTTTTCATTCATTACTGACACACTTGGTCCAAAATAATGACTGGCCATGACCGTCATTTAGCCCCTCCGTTGCAAATCTTTTCTGTTCCTCTTGTGCTAATGGTCCCATGAAGGGGGAGGAGGGACACCTCTACCATCATCTAGTTAAGGAAGGCAGACTCTAATATAGAAGAACCCACAAGAGTCACCAGCATAGCACAAAATGCCCACAGCAGTAAACGTTGGTGTTAAACCAATGGTAGAAAAAAGAAATTCTTGGGCACCTAAAGTACCAGATCAACTTCCTGTTGACTTCCCATCTAGAATGACATAGGGACTCTACAAAATGCACCGGGCGGGGGGAGCTTGGGAGTTGGGGGAGCATACAGTTTACTGTGTTTTGGGTTTTCGAAGTACTATAAGTTCCCTTTCAGAATCTCTGGTTTCCGAGCATGTGGGGCAGCTGCTGGCTGGAATTTGATCTGCCTGGGTGCTGGAAGTTCTTGGGGTGTTTGTTTACCAGCTCGTTTCCTGGTTTTTATTCCTGTGCTCCTGCCCTTCCCTGCCTGGCAATGGTTGGTAGGTGGCTACTGAGTCTCACCCCGGTCTGTCCTCCCCAGGCTGAAGGACCATGGAGGCCTGTTCCTCCACAGGCGAGTGGAAGACCTGTGGGAGCTCCAACCATCCTTCGACATCGTGGTCAATTGTTCAGGCCTGGGAAGCCGAGAGCTTGTGGGAGACTCAACAGTTTTCCCCATGAGGGGTCAAGTTCTCCAAGTGCAGGCCCCTTGGGTGAAGCATTTTATAAGGGATGGGAGTGGACTGACGTATATTTACCCCGGTGTGTCCTACGTCACCTTGGGTGGAACCAGGCAAAAGGGAGATTGGAATCTGTCCCCAGATGCAGAAGTTAGCCGGGATATTTTTTCCAGGTGTTGCGCTCTGGAACCCTCTCTGCACAGGGCCTGCAGCATGAAGGAGAGGGTAGGTTTGAGGCCCGAAAGATCAAGCATGCTGCTGCAGAAAGAGGTCCTGGCCAGAGATGGACAGAGGCTGAGTGTGGTCCATCACTATGGCCATGGGAGCGGGGGGGTCTCTGTGCACTGGGGCTGTGCTCTGGAGGCTGCCAGACTGGTGAGCGAGTGTGTCCAAGCCCGCAGGACCCCAGCTCCAACGTCAAAGCTATAGACGACACGAAAGGACCATTGACAGCCCCTGACAGCATAATTTAAGCTGCCGAATGGGTTCACATAATTTTTCTATTGCATGCAAATTTAATTAGATAGTCTTCATTTTTGAAATGAGAAATGATATGTGCATCAGCAGGCTTAGGACGTCTAGTATTAACAGTATAGGGCATGAAGCTGTATTGTTGTTAAAAATGCTGGTGATACAGAGTAAGATTTGCTTTGAATCTTGTGTGAGGGCCTGTGCTGATTTACATGAGTGCTGAAAGCTATAAGCCTTCGATACTTTTTGGCTCATAAATTCACGAGAGGAGACAATGTATGGCAGACACTTAATCACTGTCAGTTGCAGCATTTCCAATGATCTTCTTAGGTTGTAGCCAGATGAGCATCATGATCCCTTTAAAAAAAATCAGTGGTGCTCATGCAAATGCAAACTTAATGCATTTAATTGAAGACAAAGCAAGATTACTGCTATTATTAGTGGAATGGCTTCCTTCCCACAGCCAGTAATGACGGTAGAAGACGGAAATCAAGACGGAGTTGTCCACACATGTAGCATCAATTCAGTAACTGCCTGGGGTCCATCCTCACAGGGCTTTGTATTTCACTGCTACAAGTGACTGACAGCTGACTCATGCTATGGTTGACTCTGGAGTCACTTCTGGAGACTGAATAATACAAGAGGAGTGAGAGGAGCCAACGAGCTAGTTTTCTGATCGAGATGGAACAATCATTCTGAGTGATATATAACAAAAAGTATTCCACACCTTATTGGTATTAGTCAGCAAGGCAGTGTCTTGTGATAAAGCAAGTCTGGGAATTGCAGGGTTAAATCAACTGAATCTGGTTTCTTGAGTCAGATTTTCACAGAGCCTTTAAAATGTCTATGCATTGTGAGCTCTCAGGAGGGCTTTTGGTTGGGTAGATGATACAGGAGATGCTATTCACCGAGGTAAGAAAGGTTAGGAAAAAAATGAATTTAATTTTAATATTGGGGAGATGACATGTTTGTTGGTAATAAATTCTATTTTGAATATCCCGGGGAAGATACAAAAACCGACAGTAAAAACATAAAAAAGACAAAGCTCCCGGCACAGCTCTGTTTCTATTACTTTGTTTTTTGAGCTTTTGCTGAGATTTTATTCGAAGAGAACATTCTGCCGGGGACGCCGAAGCATTGTGTTAAATGACCTATTAAAATTCTCAAGTCGAATCAAACACAGGAGTCTTTCTATAGCTTTCCACCAGGGGGTGGTATTGTACCAACTCAGGTTAAACTGGTACATTTGAAAATTGAGACTAGAAATAAAAAATAAATACTAAGCGTGTGGAGCGTGTTTTTTTTTTTTTTTTTTTTGAGCTTTTTAGAGTTTATATAGTCAAAATTCAGTTCTGTTTAAAGCATGTGAGAAGGACTTGCGTCAATATAGGCTGACAACACATGAACCCGTCCCACATCCTGGGAGAGAAGGTGTGTATTTTAAAGGAGGAGATAAATGTTTGAATGCATAAAAATAAAAACGAGGGCTGCTGCTCAGGCCCGGCTCTGTCTCAGAACGGCACAGCAGTTCGAGTGCGTGCATCTGCTCTCGCACTGTGGTTTGCACGCGCAGCGTGGCGTGGGGTGCAGGCTGGCACTGACCGTGGCTCCTACCGATCAGCTGTATTGGTTCAGCTTCGCTCTGCACTTTAGACTTTGACAGTCCAGGGTCGTAAGACTGAAGATTGAGGACCTGGTGGCTGGCACCCCAGTTTTACTCTCACTGATTGCTGAACGTATGCTCCCTTGTTTTGGTTATTAGCTGCCAGTCCCAGTAACACCTCAGAATCACTTAGGAAATTTGAAGGGCTCTGACCTCTAGTCCTTTACTAAGTCGGAATCTTCGGGTGAGGAGGGAGGGGCAGCTCAGGATTTGTTCAAAGCCGCCGCAGGACTCTGACATGGCAGAGGCCGGATAATGGCAGAGCAGTTTCTCTCCTCTCCTGGAGCTCCACTGCTACCCTAACCACCGCAGTTTCCTGTCTTTCCTCACCCTCTTGGTGCACTGAGCAGAGGGTGTGCTTACTCTGGCAAGTGTATCTCTAGGCACTCTGGGAAAGTAGCCTAGCGGAATTAGCTGCCCCCAAAGTGGCTCTCCAGAAGCCCTGGGAGTGAGTCAACTCACTGGCTATCAGTCAGCTGCCCAGAGATGGCCGTCTGTCTTCAAATGAGAGATCGAATGTGCTTATGGACAAAGACCAGACCCCTTAGAAAGATAGAGCTGTGGCCCGCAACCTCCAGCATCTGCCCCAAATCCAGTCCCCTGACTATAATAAACAGTGCAGGAAGCCAGCCTGCTGTGCTCCAGATAGGCAGGAAGCTGGATTGCTATCTCTAGCAACAATCCAGAAAGCTAAACAATTGGCACAAAATAGCCAGAATGTAATTAATAACCAATAGCGTACCTAAATACTGCCCCTCCCCGCCCCCTAACAGCACTAACTACAGAAAACAGAGCATGCACTGCTAACCAGGACGCCCTCCTTCTAGTGAACCTCGTATTGGTTCCTGTGCTATAAGTCTCCAGTCGTTTCTCTTTCTGCCTTAAAGCTGTCCCTGCCTTGGAGTCTCTGCTGAACACGAGTCATTGTGGTGAACCTCCCTGCTATGTCAGGCTCTAAAGAAATGGGCTTTGCTTTTCTTATCTGCCTGGTGGATTCGTCAGGGTTCTCCAGAGAAACAAAACCAACAGGACACATATAAACATACTGAGTGAGACCTGCTGCGAAGGCTTGGCTGGCATTATGGAGGCTGAGAAGTGCCACCATCTGCTCTCTGCAAGGTGAGACCCAAGAGAGCCGGTGGTGTGGTTCCAGCCTGGAGCCCAAGAACCGGGTGAGCCCAAGGAGTAAGCGGGAAGTGGGAAGGCCCTGAGTGCCCATCTCTGAGGGCAGGAGGAGACTGATGAGCCAGCTCAAACACAGAGCAAATCCATCCTCCTCCACCGTTTTGCTTCCTGCAGGCACTCACAGATAGGCTGGTACCACCCCCACAGGCAAGAGCAGCCTTCTCTGCTCAGCCTGCTGACTCAGAGTCTTCTCCTTCCAACCTGTCTACGCAGACACACCCAGGCAATTTGACACAAGACATTAACCACCACAAGGGGTCTTCTTTAATTTCCATAAAGATTCTGTGCTCACAGAAGTCAAAGTCTTATTGCTGCTTGGGAATGTACTGCTTTCTTGTATTGTTTCAGAACAATATTTGCTTTCTTTTCTGAATGGCTGGTTTTCTTCTTCAGTTCCTGCTTTCAGTGTGTGGCCTCTCTGTTACGTGTGTGCCTGCCGTGCGTGTGACCACGGGGAGCAAGTGGCATTGGCATACAGTGCTTTTTCTGCAGACAAAGCCCTGTCTGGACTTCTGAGGTTCTGAAATGCCATAATCTGATTGGCCATGGTTGTGTAGAAAAAAAGTAGGTTTAGAAAATGAAACATATTTGTCCTTTTATGGACCAGAGGTTCTCAAATCAAATGATACTCGAGCTAATATTTCTCCATCAAGGAAAAGCTGTAGAGAGAAGGAAGGAAAGGTGGTAGAACCGGTGCCTGCTGGGAGTTGTAGTTTTTGAAAACCTGTTCCAGGACTCCAAACTTGTCAAATACTTGAAATGGATGCAGGAGCCCTTGCAATAGTCTTTTTTTTTCCCCTCTTTGATTCCTCTCATCTTTATTCCTGAGGGTGTGAAGGATGTAGACACATCTGAAACCCATTTCCTCAGGACATCATTCACTTGAGAAAAGCTGATTGGGATGTTTAAGTGGTCCCTTTCTTCTTGAAAAATCTCAGCAGTTTGCCAGCAGGCCTGGGGGCTTTATTATCCTAACTGAATTTGCTGCCTATGAATCATAGCCCTAAGTAGCCCCAGGGAATGAGTTAACCAGATCCCTTAGAAACGTAACTAATATTTCTTCAATTATTAGCAGAACAATTGACTCCCGTCTGCTTATGGAACCTGTCAACTTGGCCTACAGCCCTCCTCCCAGAACTTTTTGCCTGGGAATTATAATTTTTGTCTTGGCATATGTTATACAGTGTCAACCCAACCTCAGACTCTCCATGGATCCTAGCTTTTCTGTTCCGTACAGACCAGCTGATCTCGCAATGGAACACAACTACAATGGTGGATATGCCCAATGGTCTACTTGCTATGTATGCCCAGGACCCTTTTCCTGGGGCACATGTAACTGGTCATCCTTGGTCATCAGTGATCCAGGCTGCTTCCAGCTCATACTATGTTATGTCAAAAGTGTAGCCATTGTGCTCATGGTCCAAGATGGCTGTAAGAGCTCCAGCCATCACTTCATTATGCCCCTGCACCCCAAGGAAGGGGCCCGGAAGAGTCCCATAACAGTTTTACTTATGTATCATTGCATAGGATTTAGCCTCAGTGTTACACCAAGAATCCAAGGAAGCTGAAGAATGTGTCTTTTGCCTTGGTGGCAATATAAAGGTTAAGTTTTTTAGCTCTACTAAAAGTATGAAGCTATAAATTGAGTTAAACTGGTCAGATGAAGAATTTGTAGTAAAGGATTCTCTGATCTCTTAAACCCTAACTATGACCCTGGTGATCAGGCTCTGGAGACATGCCCACTAAATGCTGACACTGCAGAGAACTTACACAGAGGAAGCCAGGTGGGAGAGAGGAGGCAAAGAAAAGCAGAGACCAGATCCCAACAAGGGAACCCGTACATCTGGGAAATCATGGGGAATGAATGACCTGAGGTCCTGATATAGACCAAATTCTCCTGCAGTCTAACTACACAATCAATTCCACATTGCTCAGAAATTGTACATTTGGAAAAAGTATATTGTTTCAGTGATGAGAAAGGAATATGAGAGAGAGAATTTCAGATTCCTAAAACAAAATGAAAAAGAGCTTTTCTTACAATGAGGTTGCTTTTTATAGTATTAAATAGACCACTGTTTTGGATTAAAGTCCTGCACTGGCCCAAACAGATCAGACTAAAAATCAAAATGGAGTCACCTTTGCTAAAGTTCTAGGTTATCAAACTGAACTAAACTGACTTTTGGAGAAATTAGGATTAGAGAGGAAACAGCCAAAGTTCTACAAGATAGTTTCTTCTGCTGCTTTGGCATTGGGCATTGAACCCAGGGTTCCTTTGCCAATAACATGTATCTCCAGTCCCTATTTATTTATTTAGACAAAACCGCACTAGGCTGCTCAGGTAGCCTACAATTTGAAATCTTCCTGCCTCAGACTTGTAAATCGTTGGGATTACAGGCTTGTGCACCAAGCCTAGCAGTAGCCTGTTTCAATTGCTGTAATAATGAAGTCCTATTTGCCTCAATCCTTACAAGGAAATAGGCAACCTAAAGTAAGCTGGTGTTAACCAGTTAGCTAGTTTCCTATTGTTCTCACTTTAAAAGAAAAGTAACTTCGAAATGACCAATCTGCTTTTAGATCTTTTATTTTTGCTCTCTTCGGTTTTTCTGTCTATAAAACCAATCTCTTCTGCCCAGTGCATCAGAATGCTTATTTTATTTCATGGAATGAAGAGTTGCCTGACTCTAGAATAGGAAATAAGGCTAATTAAAGCCATTGAACTAAATTTGTGTAATTTTGTCTTTTGACAGTAGCCAAAAAGTAAAATCTAAACATCACAGAGCAAATCCAGCATTTGGTGACTTCTGCTTTAGCTTAAAAACGTTTTATCTTCCCACCACCAAAGTGAAATGTTTTCTGTATCCCTATATTCTTATTTTGTTTATATAGTTATCACCTATTGCTAGAATAAACCAAGGCAGAGCTACAGAAAAAAGTTCTTGTGTTGCTTTTCCAATAGTATTTTCTTACATGGTGCTAGCTCCTGAGCATATTAGTTCCTGCTCAAGATCTTCTTATAATTAATGGAAACCTTATTAATGCAGATTTTGTTCTTTAATAGAATTGAGTTATGGCCCAAACTTGTACTTTAGGATAAAGCCTGTATTTAATTTCCTGTTTGTGGATTCTATGGGGAGATACTTATCAACTTCGCCTTTTCCTCTTGAGTCAATTTAAGTGGATTCTCTCCATTCAACCAAAAATCCTTTGTCCAAATCAGCTTATTTTTAAAAAAATTAAAAAGTGAATTTCTGATGGAGAAACAGAGTTCAACTATGCAATAGATCCGAGGTCGGCCTGCTGATTTTCTGAAGAGTCACTAATGATAGTAAAAATAATTAGAGCTCTGTGGGTAGTAGAGTCAATGATTCAACTCTCAACAACTCTGCCACCGCAGCCTGAAGACTCTCAGGGGTAAATGCAGAGAAGCGGCCATGCTTGTGTTCCAGTAGGACTTTATTCTCAAAAGCATGGGTTGTAGTTTGCTTGCAATAGACCATAAGCCCCTTCCAGGAAAGGGATAAGTATGGCATTTAATGACATTTGTTGAATGACTGGATGAGCAGACTGATAACACAACATCAATAAACGGATTACTCTAGCCGGGTGTGGTAGCTCACGCCTGTAATCCCAGCACTTGGAAGGCTGAGGCAGGAGAATTGTTGTGAGTTCGAGACCAGCCTGGGCTACAAAAGGAGCTCAAGGTCAGCCTGAACTGCAGAGCAAGACCTTGTCTCAAAAAGACCAATAAATAAATAAATAAATAAATAAATAAATAAATAAATAAATAAATTGCTTCAGCTTAAATTTGAAAAAAAAAAGCGAACCACATTTCAAGATCTCTTGTTGCAGGGCCAAGGATGGAGTTCAGCAGCACAGCACCTGCCTGGCAAGCGCCAGGTTGTGAGTTTGATTCCCTGCACACACACACACACACACACACACATATACACACGCACACAAAAATCTCTTGTTGGACCCCTAACTGTAAAAATCTGTCCACTACTACAGTCTCAGAGCTTGAGTGCACCACAGCAAATAATGCCTCCTGGACCTCTTGCAGCCGAATTTATCTAACCAGCTAGAAGTAACAGGCTGGAGAAGAATTTCTTGCAAGTATTACAGTGATGGCTGTGTCCCACCTGAATCTGCAGGCCTCGCTGGTGTTGGTTTCCTAAGCAGAAGGTGCTGTGTGCTGGTGAGCAGCTTCCGGCTTTATCTCTTTGGCTTTTATGTTCTAACTCCAGGCCCATCACACTTGGGACTGGGCTCCAGCTACTAGAGGAATGAGATGAAAACAACAGGCTAGTATCTGGGAACTGCATTGGCTGGAAAGCCTGCTGCTGAGGTTCCTCTGAGTCACTCTTCCACCCTGACCCCTGGGTTGTTCTGTCCAACTGGCCACCAGCAGCACTTTTCCAGTGTCTGGTCTTCCCCTTGGCAGTGCATTAAAATTACCCAGGGAGCTAAAAACAAAAACAAACAACAAACAGATACCCATGCCCACGGGTCTAGATTTGTATCCTATGGGACTCAGCTGGGAATTTTTTTTTTTTTAAAGACAAATGCTTGAGCCCTGTTCCAGATCTCATAAATCAAAGTCTCATAAATCAAAGTCTCACTGGGAGTGTGTGTTTTTGAAAGCTTTCTGATGAACAGGAAGCGCTGGGGACCAGCTCCTAGGCCCTGGCAAGCACATACTGTGGTAACTTGAGCTTAGGCTTTGCAGGTTGGAGCTTCAAAAGCCTGAGCCCATGGGCTGGGAACAGAACTGGGGTTGAGAGAAAGGTGAATTGGTGAAGCCTGGCCAGTTCATGGTGACCCACCCCACCCGGTTCAGTCCCCAAGACCTGTGGGTTGGGTGCACAGCCTGTCTGCATGGGAGATACCTGTCGCATCCATGCTGGGACACTGAGCCTACTATACACCAAGACCGGAGTTGGGAGGCCTGAGCCCTTGTGGCCATCTCGGCTGAGGTAAGTTCTGCAGATATGGCTCCCCTTCTGCCTGGGGGTTGGGGTTGGGTAGATTGCTGATTTCTGTGTAGGAACTATGAGCCTGGGTTGAACCTCAGGTCCCCTTCTTGTAAACTTGAGGCCCTGTTTAGTTCTCCCCAACCCTGTACTTCCTGCCCTTCAAGACCAGACTTGCTGCAGTTACCAGGGAAAAACCAGGGTTCTTAGAAATATATAATCTAACTTCTACCATCTGAAATTCTGATGAATTAGATGTGAAACAGGGTTCGTGAGTTAATATTTTTAAAAAGCTCCCCAAGTGATTCTGAGGAGAAAGAAAGGGAGAGGGAGAAGGGGTTAGGAAGCTGCCTTGCCTTGCTGAGCATGGTGGTATACACCTGTCATCTCAGCACTTGGGAGGCTGAGGCAGGAGGACAGCTGTGAGTTTGAGGCCAACCTGGGCTATGAAATGAGTTCAAAGCCAGCCTGAACTGCATAGTGAAGTCCCGTCTCAAAAAGATAAAAATTAAATAAATAAAATAAAATTTTACAAAAGCTTGACTCACCCGATTTGGATCTAGCCTTCCTCCCATCTCTATTTAGACTGTTTATCTAAAGATCAAAATAGAAGATAGATAATAGGAGACAGAGAGATAACTCTCTTGCAAGTGGGAAGGAGCCCAAGAGATGCAGGGAGGGGAGAGGAAGGAGAGCGGAAGGTGAAGAAAAAGAATGAAGCTGTGCTGTGAACATGGGCCAGCTCCCCATGATGAATGAAATCCTTAGATAGCACAAACACGTGTGAATGAAAATTTTAAACATTAAAAAAAGAAAACAGTCCTGCAAAGATCAGACCTGAACTAACCACATCCTTCATTTGTGGTTTCTCAGTTTCCTGGATAAGGTGCTCAGTGATTTATTATTTTTTATACCTCCCTCCCCCATTCTTTTTTTTTTTAAAGAAAAAAATTTGAAACAGAATGAGGGTAGAAATAATACAAAATCTCAAAAACAAAACAAAACAAAAATAGTAACCAGTAAGAAATCACTAGTTGATAATTACATATTTTCCTCTTAGAAGTAGTTGTTCAAGTTACAAAAGTAAAGCCTACAAAGTGGACATCCAAACAGTGAGACTGCAATCAGTTTTGTTCATCCATCCAACAAAAACTTTAGCAACATGGTTATCAATCCCACACACTCAAACATGCATGCAGTTATATCCTTTAGAATACTTTCTTTTCCTCTCTTTTCTTTTCTTTACAATAACTGTAATCCATTCTCGTAAACTGCTTAGAAGTTCTACATATATGTAAGTCTCTGCATGTATACCTAGCCTTTCTGTATTAAAGGGAGAAACAAATCAAAACAAGTCAACAATACAAATTCCTAGAGAAACACGAAATGAAAAGGACATATAAAACCACAATACTAGGTGATCTATGGTAGTTACTATGATGTCTCTTGTTGTCTTCAATGAAATTATCTATATTGTCAAACATAGTATAATTAAACTTAGCATTGCATTACACTATTAATAAAATCTAAACATTGGAGATATTATAGGACTTCAAAGGCAGTTAATAATCAAACCAGAATGGGTATCCTATTGAATCTTGTCATCTTCAGAGTAGTTGCCTCTACTCTCAGACTTGATAATCTCAAGCATACAAGATTCAAATAAAATCAGTCAAGATAAAATAGCGATATAACCAATCTTCTCTGGCTTATCTCTGCTATGCTGTTTTTCTGTTGTTGTTGTTTGTTTACTTTTCTCCTTCATTCCACTGTCTGCCCCTTTCTTTGCCATTGTTCCTGGAATTATTCTCTCTCTCCAGAATGTCCTTCAGTATTCTTTGCAGGGTTGGATTGGTGGTCACAAATTCCCCCAGTTCCTCTTTGTCATGGAAATATCTTGTCTCTTCATTAATTTTGAGAGACAGTTTTGCAGGGTACATCATTCTGGGTTGGAGGTTATTTTCTCTCAGGGCTTAGAATATTTCACTCCAAGCTCTTCTTGACTTGATGGTTTGCATCGAGAATTCTGCCGTGATTTTGATGAGTTTTCCTTTATAGGTAATCTGATTCTTTTCTCTGACCACTTTTAATATTCTGTTCTTGTGATGGATTTCTGGGATCCTGATTATTTTATGTCTGGGTGTAGATCTGTTTTGGTTATAGCTGGCTGGAGTTCTGTATGCCTCATTTATCTGAACATCACTTCCATTTCCTATGTTTGGGAAGTTTTCCTTAATTATTTCTGTGAATAGACTTTTTATTTCATTTGTATTTGTCACTGCATCTTCATTCACATATTTTATTCTTAGGATATAAATCCTCTTGTCATCTTCTAGCCTTTCTTTCATTGCTTCCTGGTTCCTTGTTATTTTTAAGAGATCCTTCCTTTCATTATCATATGTTGCAAATCTATCTTCAAGTTTTGAAAGTTTGTATTTAGTTTCTGTTAAAAGGCTTTGCCAGCTTTCAATGGATTTTTAATTTCCTGATATTCTCTTTGGATCTGTTTCATGTATTCTAGGTTCTGTTTATATTCTTCATCAAAGGCTTCTCTCCTTTTTCTGGGTTCCTCTATTCTTTCATTTGTGTCTACTTGAGGATTACTCAGGACTTCTTTTATTAATCTTCAAGCTTCACCTGAGTTAGAATTTCAGATTTAAATTCGCCGATGAGATCACGGAAGTATTTCTTTATGAGGCCGTGTCTGATACTACGTTTGCTGCCCTCAACCTCCTCTGCATTTACCTCTGCTGGACTCACTTTCCCTGGTTCGGAGGTTGGAGGCCTTTTTCTGTTTCTCTGTCTTGTCATGTTTCTGGCCCCCTTCAGACGGGTGGGTGGTGGAGGTCTCCTGGCCTTTTGTATTGCTCACAGTTTTTCTGCAGCGCACTGGCTAGTGAAGTGCCACCCCCCAGTCCGCTGCGGATCTGCGAGGTGCATGCTGTGAGCTGGACCCTTCCCCTACGTCAGTC
>PVLA01010876.1:18648-58836 GCA_004027455.1 Hydrochoerus hydrochaeris | reverse complement strand
GGTGGTCTAACGTGGCAGAAGGCCAAAGCGGAAATGCCTACCACTTCCTGCTTCTTCCTCAGCCCTAACTGCAACCCCCCTTCCTCTTTGTGCATGCAGAGGGTTCCAGTCAGCTCCTTGTGTGTCACCAATCCCCACCCTAAGCGCCAGCCCAGGCAGAGAAGGCCAGGGCTTCTACAGCTATAGAGTTCTCCCCATGTCCTCGAAATAAAGGCTACTTTATATTTTTCTCTCTTATTGCGGTGAAAACCTAACAGAATGGTGCCGTGTGACTCGGATAGCAGCGTGAGTGGCTCTTGGGGTCCTCCCCGTTTGAGCCCCCTGCCAATCCACAGACCGGACCGCATCTTGGATTCAGCCCCCATTTTCAACACATGAGAGCCGCTCAACTTGACACCACCTGCAAACAACACTGGCCTGATTTACCACAGGTGAGCCAATTTCCGTCCGGGGTTTCTGTTACCGTGGGCCGGGCCCCATCCCAGACTACCCAGTCCATCCCGGGGCTAAGGCAATAGTTCCCACACCCTCGAGCAACCTGAGGCAGAGCTGTTACTCTAGTCCTTGGGATCCCCACCCGTGCCTTTGGTGACGGCCGATGATATCCAGTTGGAGCCTTTTTTAATTTAAATCACTCTTATAAGATAGATGACAATCTGTTTTATTAAGTGTGATCCAAGACAATTTTCACACCCTTGGGGATTTCCCTGAGGCAAAATTGTTATTTTTGGCTCACTTTTAATTGGACAAATGGAGGATATTATTTCCCGTTCCCCCAAAAACCACACCTCTGGAGTGCCTGGTTCATAACCTTGGTGCTCTTGGCTTCAAGGCTATAAAAAAAAAAACCCAAAAGCTGATCCTTATGCATTTCTCACATTGGTGGCAGGTTAACAAAAACCTATCGTCTGAGGATGTGCCTTTCTCTCCCTCTGTCTTGCATAATGGCCCAAATACCTCTGGCTCGCTCTGCTCCACCAGAAACTCTCCCCTGTATCTCCCAGACCAAACCCCGCAGCTTTCTCAGCCAGAGGTTCCCGTACCCCTGTGCTGCCCTCTCCTCCTCCTTCCCCCACAGCGGCCTCCGATCCTTCCCTTAGTCTCTCTCCCCAGTCTCCAATTTCTCAGTCCCCCCACCAGAGCCATTTCTTTAGTCACATGGTCTCTTTGTCTCCTATTTCTGCCTTGCCCTTCTCTCCGCTGGCTCAGCATACATGGTCACATGCATTTCAGCCTCTGGTTAGGCTGTGCAGCTCGGGTAGAGGACAGCCACTGTCTTGCGGCCCTCTGCACGTGACAGTGTGCCGCCATCTTGCCACGGGTCTCAGGGCCAATGCGCACCACCTTGTGACCCATGGTGTGATCCACATCAACCATCTTGGTGCGGGTCACATGCATGGTGGCCAGTCGCCATCTTGAGCTTTCTCACTGTGTGATCGGCAGCAGCAAAGCTGCTACAAAACACACAGTGACACGCCAATAGTCTATGATTTCTTGTCGCATGATGACGAGTAGCATCTTATAGCCAATCACTGAGCAACTGCCCACACACGTCTGCTGGACAGTTGGCTGCTCCATGGCCATCTACCCCACAATCTTCTCAGCCTCGGTCTCTGCTCCCAATTCAGATGCAGGCTGGCCCTGAGAGATAAGTTAATCGTGTCCCTTTCTCCCTCTCTGACCTATCTCAGATTAGCCATAAATTAGGTTCTTTTTCTGCTATTCTTCTTTCAAGAGATCTCAATTAATCTACAAAAAGGCTCATACTAGTCTATTTTTTATATAGCTCAAGTTGGCCAAATATATTTGAGTGCACTCTGATTTTATAACATGTTTGCCAGTCTATATAACTGTTGTCTGTTTATACTGTCCAGATCGTCTGTCTGCATTTGCCTATTTGCCTGCTCTGTAAACAGCTGGGGAATATTATTTCCCGTTCCCCCAAAAACCACACCTCTGGAGTGCCTGGTTCATAACCTTGGTGCTCTTTTATTTGAGCTCAACAATTTTACATTTTCAGATCATTCAATCAAGGTTTATTTGGGTTATACATTTAAAAAGTATGCTTCCACCTAGTTTGCCAGCTGGTTAAAATGTTAAAAACTGGTTAAACAAAATCCCTTGGGATGAGGACAGGTCTTCAACTGATGAATAAGAAAGTGGCCACCTGGTATTCATTAGTCGGAGGCCCCAATAATCTCCATAGCCTTATGGGAGACACCCCAACTAAAGTTCATATAACTGAGAGAATTCATTGTGGCTGATCTGATGGTATAGCCATTCTCTCAAATGTAAAATTAAAATTGCTTATAATGACAAGTGTTTTCTTTCAGATCCACATGTCTGCCTTTTCCTTGTGCTCCAGCCAGGAGATTCAGGTCAGACCAATACCAGGTCACCACTCAAATAATAATTTTTAAACAAAGATTTATATAATATATAATGTATATGTTATACTTAGAGATGTTTAAATAACTGAGTAGTCCAAACAATGTCACAAATTTCTTCAGTGCTCAAATGTTAAAAACACCCATGGTTCATGTAAAATAATAGTTCCATTTAAGGTTTAATGTTAAGCTTACTGCCTCTACTGCATTGTACTGTTATCGATCTTCTAGATGTTCAATAACTAAAATTAAGAGATAATTATAAATTTCTTTTGGACTCTTTTTGCTGAGATCCACCAGCTCTTTTCCAGAAAAAGGTTATATGATACATATTGGAGCCATAATTAACTATACTTAAATGACACCACAGCTGATCTCTCTCTCCTGAATAAACAGGTAAAATTAATAAAACAGGCCATCCTCAAAATCAGATGGCATTAGACATTCTAACAGCACAGGAGATACTTATTCAATTGTAAAACCTACATGTGTGTATGACAAATAACATGTCAATTGCTAAAACTTCCTAGACCTTATTCTTACCCTCCTTATGGGAAGCCAATACTAAAATATTAAAATTATACTCATAAATACCCTGTTGCTTCTATTATTTGACTCCTGCATACTTAATTGATTGTTTGCCCTTGCCTCCTTTAGACTTAAAGCTGTACAACTACCTGAGATAAAAACCAGATGTCTTTGTGACTGTGAAGGAGACAGATAGCTTCATCTGTGGGCCAGATCCCAAGACAAAAGGCTAAACTTGGCCCTCAAATCCCACAGGGAGACCTTAATGTAGCTTTTCATGTTCTCAACAACAGAGATAAAAATTAAAAGAAAAGATAACCATCTGATCTCTTAGCAGTGACACTTGGGGCTCCCAAGACAGGAAAGCCAACACAAGGCAGAGCTGCCAGAGCCCCTCCCGGACCATGCTTCAAGTGCAGCAAACAAGGACACTGGCCAAGAGAGTGCCCCGACCAGATTGCAACCTCAAAGGGCCATTGGAAGAGCAAACGTCCTAGCTGCCAGAGAGCCGATAAGCCATTCTCTAACACCTTGCCCTCATAGGAGATTTCATCACCGCCAGATTCATTGCTGACTGATCCACTCGGACTTGCTGCTGAAGCTCGGGGTCCACAGCCCCCCATTAAGGTATCCTTCTCAGAGCCCCAAGTCCCACTGGAGGTCTCAGGTAAGACATTCTCTGTACGTGGACATAGAGGCCATGTAGAGTGTTCTTCCTGAGTTTTCAGACCCTTGTATTAAGTCCTCAGTCTCTATAGTGGGTGTTGATGGCCAACCTACACAGCCTTTACAGACAGGGCCAGGGATTTAGCTCAATGGTGCAGCACTTTACTGGCAAGTTCAAGGTCCTGAGTTCGATTCTCAGGACCCCTTTTTAGGTAAAAATCTTCTTCCCTGGTCAATCCCATAGTTTGAGATACTTCCAATCACATCCATGCTACCCATGCCATGCTTATTTTAATTCAATTTAGGGATCCTGCAGTTTTTCCTTGGGTTCCCTAATATCCCATAGCTCCCAAAAATTTATAGGGACTTAAACCTATAGTCAAGTACCTTTTAGATAATGGTTTTCTTAAACCTACTCATTCACCCTATGATACTCCCTTTCTGCCAGTACTCAAGCCTGATAGGTCCTATCGGCTAGGACAAGACCTTAGATTAATCAACAACACTGCTACCCCAATCCACCCAGTGGTGCCAAACCCTTATACCAGGCTCTCTCATATCCCTCTATCCCCCACTCACTTCACAGTTGTAAATCTTAAAAATGCCTTTTTTTTACCATCCCCTCCTACACCCTAATTGTCAGGATTCTTTTGTGTGTATGTAGACTGACCCAGACACTCTGAGATCTCAACAACTTACACCTGTCATCTCTATAGTAAAACCTCTCCTCAGGGACACATACCACCCCCTTCCTTTCCTATTCATCAATTTTACAAACACACCCCTGGTCAGGACTGGCAGGTAGATTTTACACACATGTTCTGCCACAAAACTCTCAAATATCTTTCCAGATGTTTTTTAAGACATGCATGAATATATACTTAAAGATCTGTAGATCTGTTTGTACTTTTTCAGGATGGAAAAAAAGCCTTTCCCACAACCAGGTTTACTGTAGGTGCAGTTACTAAAGTCCTGTTACAGAAAATCATCCCAAGGACTACAACCAGGGCAGAGCAGCCCCTACCTGGTCTTCTTGACAACGCCAACAGCAGTCAAAGTTGCTAAACTTCCATCCTGGTTCCGTATCACTCAAGCTAAGGCGTACTCTCCCAACCCTGAATCTATCCATCCTGAGTGGTCAGCTCATCTTCTGTCGCCCACCCGTCTCCGTCTCACCAAGGCCTCACAGCCGTAGCTCTCAGGCTAAGTCATGTCTTGTTATCAGGCTTTCTATTTCTCACGCTTCATATTCTTTCCAGCTCAACTCCCGGACCAGAGACAAGCCCCGCCTACCTACACTTTTAATTTTTACCCTTTCAGATAAAAAAAAATAATCACCTCTCATAAATTCACTCCTCCTAACCCCACACTTATTTTTCAGAATTCTGCCTCACCATGGTCCTGATGAAATGACACATTTAAATCAAAGGCACCTTTCCTTCTACTTCCTTGGGTCCTTAAATATGGTAGTGGCCTAACTCCTCATAACTCCTTGTCTCTTTGTTTTTCCAGCTTAAGGTACAAACATTCACAATGATGAGGTTGTCCTGGCTAAAACACCTGGTACCAGCTCTACATGGGCACCAACCAGCATCCCATCAACCTTCCTAAACCCCAATATGGCGCCCCCTTTCGGCAGGAAGTAGTAAGAGGGAGTCTTCACCCTTTTCCTAAAATAAATAGGTGGGAATGAAAGAGTTTTGCCCTAGAATAAATTACTATACGGTCATGACGGTGCTCTAACATGGCAGAAGGCTAAAGCAGAAATGCCTACCACTTCCTGCTTCTTCCTCAGTCCCTTCCTCTTTGTGTGTGCAGAGGCTTCCAATCAGCTCCTTGCACATCACCAAGCCCCCCCTAAGTGCCAGCCCAGGCAGAGAAGGCCAGGGCTTCTAGAGCCATGGAGTTCTCTCCACGTCCTCAACATAAAGGCTACTTTATATTATATTTTTCTCTCTTATTGCACCAAAAACCTAACAAGGATAGATCGAGGAGTTTTCAGTACTTTCTTCCCACACACAAATATATTAACTATATCACCAACCAGGTTTTGAGAGATGATCCAACTCCATGAAAACGTAAGAAACTCTTGACCTCCAGAATGCTACCAAGAAAACCAAATAGAGACCAGGATTCCACAGTCTAGACTGAAGTTGCTAAAGTTATACTGAGAACTCACATATCTCCCTAGCAGCTCCAGATCTGAGAATAAAGTAATTCATCTCCTTTTCTGTCTACACACTCATCCCCATGTATTTCTCCTGCAAATCAAAGGGACCACAGTTAGATAGCCAAGGACTCATCAGAACTAGGAGATGCCACCAAGGACAGAACTCACCCAGGTTCTATGTTGAATTTTTCATTCTTCCATTTTAATAAGACATTAAACTTCCAGCTATGTGATACAGAATTCAGCTTCCTGGCTGATAACTAGACTATCTGAACATCTAAAGATAAACTCTACACTCTTCCCATAGAATTCAGTCAATTTTTTTTAACAAGAGGCATTGGTTCATTTTCAGTTCCCCTCTACTACAAATGCTTCAGAATATTCCAAAGGGCTTGTCTGTCATCGTTGGAGAGAAGTGAAAGAATGCTGATTATGCTGAGAGAAATAAAATAGCATTATTAACTAACTCACCTTTACATCATGGGGCTGCACCAGCGCTAAATAAAACACGGAGAATAAAGAGCAAGATGACACTTTCAGGAGCTGGAGAGAATTTAATCGAAGATTCCATAAAAGCCTTTTATCCCCCACTTTTTCCCACAACTGACCCAGTTTAAGGCTTCACAATCAGGTCAACCCAGTGGGAAATGCAGAAGGAGAAATAAAAGGCTCACTGTTCTCCCACACGGAGAGTGAAAGGCAGGAACTCATGGACTCAAGTTGAATATTTCAGAGGACTGATTGTGAAGTTAAGGTAAAAAGAAAAACTAGGAAAATAAGGGACATTATTAAGAAAGGTCAGATCAACTTTTCTTTATGGATCAGGGAAGAAAACATTCCTGTTATATGTCTTGTGATACCTGCATACACAGTTGACTTGATGATAAATTCCTCTTGTTACATACATGAGATCTAAAATAAATCGAGAACTCACTGTATGCTAGCATGTTACTTAGTATTTGAAACAGATTTAAGGAATTAAATCATCACCCAACCCTCATCCCTCTATCTTATTGTGCAAGTTACAAAACTGAGTTTAAGCAAGTTGTCCATAGCTAGAGGAGTTAAAAACACCAATTCAAACTATTCAATTTTTGGATCCTTGAGACCTTTGCCTTCAATAGCCTTTGCCTTTTGCCTTCAACATCTTTACGAAACTTCACATGCCCACAAACCACTGTCTTTCCAACAATGACACATGAAACATAACTCTCAAAATTATTTAAGACTGTTGTTAAAAATAGTTTCCTGATACTGATCCAAAGCCAACTAGATCAGACTCTGTAGGAACTAGACCTACACAGAGGTATTTTCACAAACTTTCCAGATGTTTTTTAAGACATGCATGAATATATACTTAAAGATCTGTAGAACTTAAGATACATCATTAGAGTAAGCCTCAAAACCAAGCCACTGAAGCCCGGGTCAAAGCCTGCCTCTGCCATTCACCAGCTCTGACCTGCACCCCTTTCTGTGCCTCAGTTTGCACAGAGCAGGTGCCTTTTCATTGGCTGGCTTTACTTTTCATATTTTATAGAGAAAGCCAAAAGGACGAACGATCCAAAACACAGAGAGTATTACAGAAGTGTTACACTGAGTACATGTTTCATCTGCATGAGTTGGATTTGTATTTACTTGGTCAAAATAAACCATAACCAAACAAGAAATGTTGTCAAACCATGAGACAAACTTTACTTTGAAAAAACAAGAAAATGATCTTCATGTTTACTACCTCTGAAACACATTTCCTTCTACCTTCCCACTTGTGAACCACAATATACTGCTAGAGGCAATCAGTTTCCTTTCTTAAACTGACCCTTGTTTATATTCTGTTGTAAAATTTCTGGGGAGATGGAGATGAAAGGAAGAAGAGCAGTGATGGAAAGAAGGAGGAACTGATAAGAATTTAAAAGAGCATTTGGGTGGCAAATTACTTCAATGTGTACAAAGAATCTAGAGTTTAAATAGTCTATTAAGCCGGTACTTATCTAAAATAGGTTTAGCTATAATCAAATGGAAGGTGAGATTCACCACAAAATACAGATAATCGGCCCAGAGATAGAGGAGTTTTGATTGTCAAATAACTTTAAATCAGATTCTTTTTAGAACCAGGAAAATTGATCCTGAAGTTTAAAGGTGTAGAGGAGAAGAAGCAACGAAGATGTGCGTGGCGTGGATAGTATTCTTTACTGCATAATGCTGAAAAAGTGTTTACCACAAACACCTCCTGTCGTTAAAAAAAAAAAAAAATCAAGCATGGGCCCAAACTCAGTAGATTCTCAAAAGACACCTGGGAAAGTTCGAGATGCCTGAGACTTACCAGTAACACTACACAGTTTTTCAATGAAGCTCTTCATTTTATAATAATTAAAATAAAATAGCAATGTCCTGAGTGAAAGGGAAGGGTAAGCAATCGTCCCTGCTTCTGTATCTACAAAAACAATCACTAAAAGCAAGAGTTTCAGGAAACTCTCGCCTCTAATTCCTTCTCTGTTGGAAGGATATATTGCTAGTAAAAGTTAAGAGCCACAAGTGCGCTGTCTTCTATTTCAGTCCCTCATATCCCTGGCTCAGAGGCCAGTAGCCAGTGGTAAAGGGGCCCTCAAACGGGTCAACTGGTTGTCAATTGCTCTACTAATGCTATGTTTTGTGGTTGTACTTGAATGGCCCGAGTTGCATACTCAGTTACTTAGTTACCAGTGTGGATACAGAGTAATCCCTTCTGAAACCTCCGCTTTGTTGCCTGGGAGGTTGTCAGGGAAACTGGGAAAGGTTAAGATTCAGTCCCGTTTAGTTGGTTTGGGGATAAAATGTACAGCACTGGACACTGCCTTGGGATATGCTAATGTCCAACACACTGGAGCAAAGTTTTAAGATCCCATTGGCTTTTATTATGGATCCAGGAAACAGGCAAGAGCCTGCCTAAAACCTTAGAAAATGTACCGCAGCAGACTGAGCAGAGCGGGTGGGCTTCATGGACCGGCCCACCCCCGAAAAAGCGAAAACAGGATGCAAAAGCAGGTTGGTCGTTTCCGTGACTTTTCATATAAGGTTAAAGCAGACAGGTGGTGTTTTTTTTTCTGCTGTTGTTGTTCTTTCGATTGTTGTTATTGTTTTGTTTTTTATCATGCCAGCTCAGGCAAAGCAGGCTCACTCCTAGTGGTTACTGTGAATCTTGTATTTTTCTAGAACACTAACCTAGTTTTAGGTGCCAGGAGCATCTCCCTTTGGGTTTTGTCCAGTATAGGAGCTCAGTGGAAAACAGTGGCCTCTCATGAATCTCACTTAACAGTCATTTTATTTGTAATTTTCTCTAAAAAGCAATCAGTGGGGGGAGGTTAGTTTGGACTGCATTGCCTTGGAAATGATAATACCCTTTATGGGCCATCAGCAAACAGTTTTTCTATGAGCTAAGTAACTGAAAAAAAAAGACCGACAGCAATATGTAACCTCTCTCTCTCTCTCTCTCTCACTTTTCCCACCCTGATTTATTTTTAGTCCTTAGCTAACTTTTTTAGTCACTCTGAACAGGAAGGTGGTCAAATGAGTAACTAAGGAAGCCTGTGAAATCACGTCCCTGCTCCGACCCCATGTCCCTAAAACCCAGTGACAGTCCCTCAGTTAATAACTGCAATTGCAGATACAGCTCTGAACTATTTGCACCATTTTGCAAAGCTCTTTTGTTTTACCCTGCCAGAGCCACCTCACCTCCCCTCACTCAGCACTCCTTCCCAACAGCCTGGATTGCTCCTTCAGGAAGAGCTGCATTTCTCCAATAGAGCACCGAGGGTTCTCCGGGAGAGCATATTTAATGAAGCACTACTGATATTTGCTCAAATCGCATTCTAACAATAAAGCATTTTGTGTCTGCACCGGACGATCTCATTTCAGGTGTATTTACCTGAGAACTGCTGTGCTGCTGCCCTGACTCTGAATGGCTCTGAAATAGCAATGAGCACCGGTGAGAGTAAGGGGGCAGGGGCCTGGGGAGGGCTTTACTGGACAGTGACACTGCCCACTTCATCTCCAAGCTAGGCACCATCTAAACGAATCAGTGAGGGCCAAGAGGCGTGGTCTGGAGCAAAACCTCAAATTCTGATTGAATCCAAGCACTGTAATGGCGAACAAAGCTGAAGCCACGGCATTAAGGGAGTGTGCAGTACACACACACATGGAAGGCTGAGATGCTGGGTTAGTCTTTGTGAAATTCCTTGCTGCAAGAGAACAAAGGAGGTGAAAAGACAGGCAGGAGCTGGACCTGCCTCCCTGAAGCCCTCCCACTCCTGGGGTCAGTCTCTAAGTGCCACTGTGGCTAACATATGATCCCTGAGTTTTGCATAGATATGCTTGGTGACTAATGTCAGTAGGATGCAATGCTTGCCATCTTTTTTAAAAAAGAATAAAAAGCCACTGCCATCTAGTCTTGTCAAAAACCACCTGCTGTTCTATTTGACCACTGAAGCATCACTCTTCAGGGCTTATCCTCCCCCTCCCCCCGTGAACAAGTACACAGACCACCGAGGCTGAAAGAGGAAGACTCTGAAGTCTGGCCTTTTACACCTGGGTTGGAGAGCTCTGAGATAGGACTCTGGCCAGGAGCTCTTATCGTAATGGTGCAGAAAGGCTGAGTTTGACTTCTGGATCACTGGGTCGGGGCGATGCTTTTACAAAGCAGCAAATGGTGCTGTCAGCATAAAGGAAGCCATGTCCTCACAGCTTAGGTGTTAAATAGGAAGCCGTGGAGAGGCAGGGGGAAGGGACTCTTGTCAACTGATGCAGATAATGGAGAAAGATAAGCCTTAGATCATAAATCAGCTTTCAGCTACCACCTATGGCTTTGAAAGGGCTGGGTTGTTTCTTACTGTACCATCAGCTCATTAATACTAGTCAGCAGTCATTACAGGTGGTACAAGAGAGAAGATAATTTACATATTAAGTAGTTAATCGTGGATTCCACTGCATTTCAATTCTCAAAGGCGAGTCTTTCTAAGACACTTCAAGGGCACAGTTCAGGTCCATGTAGGTACATTAAAAGTTTTCTCCCATCTATAAAAAGGATGCTTGTAAAAACTTATGATTTCAGTACAATTGCACAGACATTTTCTCTGAAACCCACCGGTCTGAAATGGAGGTGGGAAGTTTTCCAACAAGAATGATTATTCCGATAAGTTAATGGACACATTTCTTGAGGCATCCTATTTGAGAGTTCTCAGTAGGGATAGGTATGAATAATATTAACTTTTGTAATGCAAGACCATAAAAGCCAATTGATTTTTATTATCACCATAAATAAAATTATATTAGTAGAATTTTCTTGTTTTGAAAAATTTTATAGTTATTAGGATGGGTGAGTAACTTTTCAAGCTCCCAGCATTTCTGTTCTTGCCTGTTAGGAACAGATGTGACCTGCCAGCAGGACAGGAAAAGGCCAGGCCTGAGAAAAGAGTTTACAGATCATCCCATAGAGGTTGTGTTGCATAGTTACCACAGGGTTAGTTAGGTTTGGTCTATAAACAAACGCTTTTCTAAAAAAGCAAGCTCCACTTATAAGCATTGTGGCACTTAGCAGAGCAGAATGATTTAGAAAATAGCAGTTCAACACGTCCTCCCCTCTTTCAAAAGCAGATTTATTCCACCTTCTGCAAGAGAGTGAGTGGTCTGTCTTCCCCACGGAGCTGACTGCATATGAGAAAAATCTACCATGATAATTCCACTCAGGAACCCTGATTAGCACCATGTTGGAGGATTGTCAAATATTCTTTGTTTTTCTTATTACTAAAGTAACATATTGCTTTGAAGTAATATATTATTCAGGATTGTGAAAATAAAGACAAAAAATATACATATATATGATTCTAAAACATAACCACTGTTAGCCTTTTGGTACCCGTTTCAAGTATGTTTTCCTCCTTAAAATCACCTGACCCAGTATTTTACTCCTCTGGGAACTTTAAGGAAATGTGACCCAACATTGGCATCTATATTCAGTGGAAAGCATGAAGGATGTAAAAATAGATAAATTTCAATAAACAAGATCAAGGAACTTTTCGGTAACTGGCAGATTCTACAGGTGGGCAACCTTTTTAGGTTGATTATGGTTTTGGGTTAATGAAGATGAGGCAATAGTATCTTTAAGCCACCCTTGAGAGAGAAGTTAGCAAATCTTTCTGACCATTACCGGGAATTTTACCAGAGCATACTTCTTTCTCCACATATCCAGTCTAAAGATATCAGCAAACACATACTTGCGTATTAGCTGAGAATCAAGGACTTTTCTTCTGCTTACAGAAAGAAAGCTTCCTGTACTTCTCTTGCCTCCCCATTTTCTGCTGTTGACATATTCCTGCCCATACGACTTCTGCTCTGACTACAAATTCATCCATTCATGTATTTGCTTTACCACTGAGTACTGAAACCTCAGTCAGGCTCTGTGCTAGGGACCAAGACCTCAACCTAAATAAGAAGAGCATCTTCTAGTTCCCCCTTCCCTGCATTTTAGAAACACTTCCAATTTACACAATCAAAGAAACAGAATCTTAAGTTGGTTTTAAAGATGGGTAGATTTCTTTCTTTGATTCCAAGAACTTAACTATAACTATTTAAGTTTTAGTTGACTTGGTACATCGCTGAGGAGACAAGCCAAGTAAAGAAGCTCACACTGATGATTAGTGTGTCCTTAGGATTTTGAGCAGGTAATTTAAATTCTGAAATAATTGCATGGCTATCCTTGGCTGAGGCTTGGATTTGTGATGAAGCTACTTTAGCTCCTTGAAGCTAGTTGTTTCTCTCCGGAAGTCAAAGATAATAGCATTCTCATTTGGTTCCACCTGAACAAAATGTCCATGTTAATCCCTGAAAGAATTTTATGCAGAATAGAGAAACAAAGGAATTGATTTAGATCAGTTGGCTCCAAAGGTATTAAGAATTCTATCTAACTATAAAATTAGCTTCACCATTAAAATAAAAGTGTGACTGTAAAATCTAGCTTCTCTTCTCCAGGAAATTATGATCTCCTCAGCCACTTGGATGCTGCAGATAAGAAGAGTTGGCAACAACTTACCTTCTAAGTACATTCTAAGAATTAGGGAGAGAATTCATTCATGCCTTGGAATTTTTCATAGCCCAGTTCCCATACATAAAAGATGATAATATCTCAACAAATGCCAGAGCTGTTGTAAAAGAATACTGGTTTTTGTTTATTTAAGGGATTGGCAAATCTTCTTAACATATTGAGGAAGACATTCACATTTGGTGGGAAATATTTGATAGCAGAAATAGCTTAAAGAATTTTTCTTGGGCTGGATTTAGCTCAGTGGCATAAGTGCCTGCCTTGCAAGCACTCAGTCGTGAGTTCGATCCCCTGTACCTATTAAAAAAAAAAAAAAAAAAAGAATTTTCCTGAAGTCACAGAAGGTATAATGTCCAGTGTTTCAAGAACAGGTCTACATGGTACAAAAACCATTGCTTCCCAGGTCATTTAATTGTGTTGGGAAAGGCAGCTCCCCTTCCCGAATGCCACAGCATTCATAATCTATGAATGTCTTATTTCTTTATTCATACAACAAATCTTTATTTAGCACCTGTCAGCCAAATGTTGTGATAAGTGTTGAAAACGTTGTTTCACAATAATTGTAGATAATTATCTTTAAAGCTTCCATTATTCAATAATTCAATATCAAGGTTTTAATATTTTTATTTATTAAATATTCTGGTGTGATGAATTATGCATTAGCTAATATAATAGACAGCCATGTCATCCCCCAAATCTAACACAGGCAAATATTGTGCCACATCAATTTTCTCTTATCCATTAAGAATCAGAATGCTAAACCTCCCTAAGCTCATCCCTTTCTATTTCCTCTTTCCTCAGCCATTAACTAGAAATATTATGCTTTTAGGCTTTTTTCTATATGTATCTCTAAAGGTCCAGTTTTCACTCTTCATGATACAGGAACTGTGGATGTCTCTTTTCTGTCACATTTTCTGTAAAACACCAGTCACCAGATATATCCTCTGTGAAAGAACAAAGGGTATATTTTCCTAGTTCTAGAAACACCATTGCCTCTCTGTAGTAACCACTATGAAATAAAAGATGTTATGAGATTGGATTTACAGAACTGGTGACCAGGGAAGAGGAAGAGTCAGTAACTGACAAGATTAGAGAAAATAGATTTCCTGTTTTGCAATACCATTGATTGAGATTGGAAACTTACTAAACCGGGCAGGTTTGGATGAGAAAAATATCTTGGAAGTTTGGAATATCATGAATGTGAGGTAATTGTGAGACTTTCAGCTAGAAGTAGTTGAATTATGAATCGTACAACAGAAAAAAAAAAGAATGCTGTATAAGAATTTAATCCACACTAAAACTTGAATGAACACACACAATTCAGTTTATTTGGCTTTACTTGTAAGTTCCACTGCCAAAGTTGAGAGGAAGGCAGGAGAACTGAATGGACCACTGAATTCAAGCATTTGTCAACCACTAATTTTAGCATTTTGTAAAATTCAATCGCCTAAACCAGTGGCAGCATACCATACAAACAGCAGACTGTTTGTATCACTTAAAGCCGTAAAAGTTTTGCCATCACCCATCTAGACTGTCTTATGTCTGGTCAGCCCTCCCTTAAACCTTTCCTGTGGTACAACGGATATGGAAGTACCGAGCTCACACAGACAGCTTCACGGCCGGAGAGTGCAGAGATCCTCAGACCTTTGGGTTTTCGTGGCCCTGGAAGTAAAGGGCCAGTCAATTGTCCACTAAGGATGAAAGCTGGCCAAATTCTATATCTTTATGTTTTCTGTTGACATTCAGAGGCCACACACTCCCCAGTTCTTCTTTCGCACCTCATGGCAGTAGGTCCCTGAGTCCCATCACTGTTGTCTACTTGGCCCGTCATTCCTGCAGTGAGTCACTAACAGTCTCTGTGATAGCCTGTGACAACTGGCATCTGGATACACCCCAACTCTCCACTCCGAATTTGCCCCCAAGGAGGTATAGGAAGGAAAACTCTTCCCTGTGTATTGAAGGGCTCTTCCTGCCTAAATATACTGAATCCTTATTTCTTGTTGGATGTCTACCTTCCAGAGCAATTTATCTCCGAAATTTCTCAATAGGGACAGTTAGACTGTCTGACTCATCTAGAGGAGCCTATCTTTTGTTTGAAGGTTGGAGTGGTGAGTCAAAAACACTCTTCTGACTACCTTGTTTTCTGCTCACCTTCTTTCTACAGCTCTGTTTTGCTTAACAATCCCCTAGAAGCAGAGAAGACACTGATTTTTAAAAAGTCCATGTGAATGATCCTCCTTCATGGCTCAGTCTCCCTCCCAAGCCTAAAGAATAGATGGAATTTAGTTACTACACCAGAGGAAAATTCCCTGATCTGAGTCCTTTGTGTATAAACTTTGCTAAGTTAAATGGGAGATGAAACAAATTGAGCAAATCCACCCTTTCCACAAGTCTTGGCTTTCCAACCCATTTTCATGCAAAATTAGCAAGTACTAGCCTACTTTTTCTAGCAGGTCACAGGAAAAGTAGGCTGTCACTCCACAAACAACTAGAAATGTTTGGCAAAGATCATCCTGTAACTGACTAGCCTTCGTTATTAAAGAAATGGATACAGCATAAATCAGGACAGCAGAACAAAGTTTATCATTTAATTATAAAAATCAGAATGATTTGGTTCAATGCTGTGAAATATTTTCTTTACTTCACGTAGAACTGAAATCATCACTAAAGTCAGACAATGGTAATTAATCGAACCTATATGAAAAGAAAGAGGAAGGCAGAAATAGATGGGAAAAAATGAATATACTGAGGAGTGTTAACATTTGAGCAGCAAACAGTAGAGAAGATCCCAAGTAAAGAGGTAAAGGTTGAGGGAAATGAAAGAAAAAAAAGAATGAGAAGTGAATGGTGTCAATGAAAGTTTGTGAAAGTCAAGACTACTGTAGGCTACACATGGCAGTTAAGGCCATAAAATCAGCCCACTGGATCTGACAATTAAAGAGTTCAATGGTAGTTTTAGTTGGAACGATTCTGATAAAGTGTTGGGTTCAGAAAGCATTTAGTAGGGCTGAGGACTCAAAAAGAAGTGGAAAGTTCCTAAAGGTAAGTTTCTTCTGTGAAAATTAATTTTTAAGAGCAGAATCAATGTGAATATAAGTGAATATAACCTGTCTCAGTCTCCTTTGGTTAAAGAAAGATTGTGTTTATTAGGACAGGTGAGACTTAGTTGTACTGAGTAATAAATATTCTGAAGCTGTATTTTTCCTATATATTATATGTCCAGTACAGGTCATCAGGGCCTGCTCTGTTTATCATAGTCATCCAGGGACCCAGGAGGATATAGACTGTATCTTGTTGGTTCATAAAAGGTAAGGCCACCAGTAAAAATCACCACCACCCCAAACCTGTTAATCACCAGAGTCATACAGCTCCATATAATTTCAAAGCGAACTTAGAAATACAACCATATGCAGTCAATGTATGGTGAATATCACTAGTTGTGAAAAGGTTGATTAATACTATGGGTGACAATGATATGGCTGAACCACAGCAAAGGGTCAGGAAAGATGCTGAGAAAAGAGGTTAGAGATTGACAAGAGGCGAAAATTAATTGAAAGAGCATGATCTTAAAAAGAAGAGGAAGAGAAGATGCAGAGCACAAGAGGCTGTCAGAGCTATGGCCAAGCGCTACTAGTTCTTTGAGAAGATATACAGTGAGGATGACCATGGATGGATTTGATCTCTCTCTAAGAAATCTCATGTGCACTTTAGAATTATTTCCCCAGCAAATGGAAGAGAAGCCCTGCAAGAGTTGAATGGAGAATTTCTAGTCAACAGTATGGTTCTTGCTTTCAGTGGAAAGAGAATTTCTAGTCAACAGTATGGTTCTTGCTTTCAGTGGAAAGAGAATTTCTAGTCAACAGTATGGTTCTTACACCGTGGGATGACTGCCTGGTACTCTCCAGCGGTGGGAGGGAAGGAATGGTCACTGGGGCGGTCCCGTTAGTCAGTGTTGGACAGTTCTCAGGACGGGCGCCACAGATGACTGAATCAATGGGAATGGTAAGAACCCAAAGCTGAGGGCTAAACCTGAGAAGTAGATCATCAAGCAGGAGAAAAACAAATATTGATCATATTCCTTCCCCAATGAGAATTAGGACGCTTTAGTATTCCTAGGAAAGCAAATCCCTTAAAAATAAATGGCAGCTGTTATAGGAGTCTAATTAAATCCAGTAAGATTGGCATGCTGTCTTTGGTAGGTCTCCCAAAGAGACTTCCAGCAGAACTAGTGGAGGTCTAAAGAGACCTCCACTGCATGTAGCTGCTGTGGAGGTGGCTAATAAATCTACCCTTTCTGATCAATGCCTGATTGTGTCACAGGACCCCAACATATTTTATACAACAAGAAAAGGAGTGTCCTGGTCAGCTCAGCTCGCAACTTGAAAACATAAATCATGTTAAGAATGACCATCTGAACTAATGACACTAATGTAATAGACAGCCCGGGAATCACTTAAGAAAACCATTTCTTAGAGCAAGGAACTAATATAAATTCTGGTTTGTATTGGAACCTACTTTCTTTAAAGAAATTCTGGAGTGGGGGATTCCAAGTAGGAGTATTTACTTCCTGGATTTAAAATTTCAGCTAGAGGCAGATATTGAAAAGCTATCAAATCTAGCATGCTGATATCCAACTGCCTTATATTTACGTATCCAAGAATGTGAGAATTATTAATATAGAGAAAATTAAAAAGCTGAAAAGGTTTTATGTACTTTTTACCCTCATTTTTTCCTTGAGTCACAGGTTGTGTCCTCCTCGGCTTCAATTTCAAATACAATTTGAGTTGTTTTATTATCTTCTTTCCCTTAAATTAGGAGAGGAAATGTTGTAACCATTGATGAAAATAGACCAGAAAAAGCACTGTCCAATGAGGCCAACTTCGTCTATCCAGAAAACTTCAACCAAAGATATGACCTATGGTTTAATTATTGCCAAGAAGAACTGGGTCAGGTCCAAAAGGAGGTAGTTTTAATCAATTGTTTTTCAAGGCTGAGTCTGTAGCCAACTGGCTTAAAAACCGTTGTTGTGGAGATACAGCAGACTTGCCAAAATTGCATTACTGCTTCAAACCATCACAAATTACACTGCACTTTAGGTTTTATTACCAAATAAGACAGCACACAAATTCATTTCCATGTCTGTTGCCAGCCAAAATGATAGCAGGCCCCTTGGTCATTTCATCTCAGAGCAAAATTTATATTTTAAGCAGGCTTTAAAAGTGTGATGTGAATTATGCCATAAGAGGAATATAATTCAAGGAAGCAGCCGTATTAAATGCCTACTATGTACTCAAAACCATTCTAGCTGCTGTGGATGATGCAGGAATAAAAGGTCCAAGTTCTGTTCTCAGCTTTCTCTACAACTGGTCAGAGTAAAGGAAAATATTTGACACTCTCCAGGGCTGAATAATGTTCCCTTAAAATTCATTTGTGAAGATCCTAACCCCAATGTTTCAGAATGGGACAACACTTTTAGGTAGGCCCTTTAGATATATAACAATTAAGTTACATGAGGTCATTTAACACAAAGACACACGGAATGCAGACCATGCGAGGTCAAGAGAAAGCTGAAAAAAAAAAAAAAACCCAACGCTGGCACCTTGAAGGTAGACCTGTAATTTCTAGAATTCAAGAATTGAAACTTGAAACTTATGGGGTTTTTTGTTTGTTGGTTTTGTTTTTTTATGCCGGGGATCGAACTCATGACCTGGCGTTTGCCAAGCAGGAACCTAGGCTGCTGAGCTAAACCTCCAGCTCCTGAAACTTCTGTTCTTTACCACAAACCTTTATAGCTGAGACCTTTGGTTATGGCACTCTTGGGAAACTACAGATACTGTGGATTTAGGGTCCAATTTCATGCTACAACTAAATGCTATAGGAACTCAAGGAAAAGAAAAAACAAAACAAAACCTCAAGCTCAAGTAGATCTCAAAGAAAACTTAAAAACAGAAGAGAAACTAAATGTTTCCAGGAAACAATATTTACAACAGCAAGAACGAACAAGTATCCCATATTGCATGACATAGTGGAAGTATCATTTGATTAAGGGAGATGTGACCGATAAAGGAGAATTGGACTGGAGACATGGAAAAACTGTAAGTCCTGACAGTGGCATTTAGACTTGACCGAGGAGGGATGAGGGACTGTAGTTTATTATTGTTGTTTCTTTCCCTTGTAGCCCAACCCCTAAAAGCTTGATAGACTGGGAGAGAGGATATATTTATTTAAAAGAAAAGAAAAAGAAATAGTACAGAATAATGATTAAGAGACTTAGGAAACCTAAGAAGATAAAAAGTACATAAAAAGGAAAAAAAAACCAAGATGATGAAAGTTAGAGAAAGTGGAAGAGAAAATTAAAATAAACGTGAGGGGAAAAGTTAATGAAACAGATGAAAACAGCAAGAGCTAAAAACTGAATAAATGAAGAGAAGGAACTTTAAGATACTGGAGGCAAATAAAATTTCAAGGACAGCAGAGGGGAAGAAGATTCCGCAGATACACTTCTGGGAAACAGAAAATCATCAACATTGTTTTATGTCCTTTCTCTTCCTAAACCAGCACACGCTATGGGAACCTCAGGTGAACCAACTACGGTGGTCGATCAACTCCACACCCCTTACCCCAGATTTTGTAGGGACATTAAATCATTTTAAAGTTTAGCTAAGTGGTGTCACTTCACATTCAGACTTCCTAACTGAAGTTACATGTGGTCACTCACTGATTTTTGTTAACTTTTATTAGAAATTTCTACTACCTCTTCCATTGCACAATTTTGTAAAATTTTTTCCCTCCACAAACCCCTCAAACCATCCCTGAAGATACTCATATGTCTTTATATTATTGTATTTCCTCTACTTGTTTCTCTCAGAATTTCAAGATTTCTTCCTAGTTTCATTCAATTTCTTCTCTTCTGCTACCTTTCTTGGGAGTCAGGCAGGGACAGAATGTAGAAAAGATGAAAAAAGAAGAGAAGAAAGAAGAAAGGAAGGAAGGAGAAAAAGAAGGAAAGGAGGAAAGTTTTTGCATTCTCTCTGTTGTTCCTCTTTGCAGACATGTCCTGGGCCCCATCCACTCTCCCCACATACACACACACAGCCCTCTCTGGACCTTCCATGCTCAGTGTTTTCCTGACATATCTCTCTTTCCCAAACTTGTATCTCACTTGAAATCCTTTCCTTTCAAAATTTTGGCACCGGGTTTCTGTGCGATGACAGTATTATCACTTCCATTCAACTTTCACAAAAACCCAAGGAGCCCTAACTTCCTTTTAAAATCTCCTCCTCTAGTTTCCACAACAGGATTCTGAGCTGCAAGTATTAGAAGTTAATTCTGCTGAATCCCACCGAAAAGGACTCTAGCAAAGGGTTATTAAGCGGTTGACAGAAACTTTAAGATGACCGAAGAACCAACCAGACCAAAGCCAAAGCGTCTAGAATCAGTCTCAAGCCCGTCTTTAAAACACACCGTGGGAACCGCACAGGTAACAGCCGGAATTCCTGCCAAGAACTCAGTTCACCTAAAGGACACTGTCCAACATCGATGCTATTTCTGACTAGACACACGGCTGCTTGTAAACCTGAGTGGTTTTGCTCTCCACTTCGCTACAAAAGTGAACGCGCCCTACCTCTTCCTCCAAATTGCTTACCTTGGAGCTAAAACATCACATAAGTACAGCTGATACATGAAACCCTGCAAATCAGTCAAAAGAAAGAGTGGGAAAAATTATAAGAAATATAAATTAAAATCATCATCATTAACTTTTGACACAGAGTAATTTATATTTTTTGTCTATATTTAAATTATAGTTAAATCCACAGCCTGTGACTCCACATTTCCAGGATGAATAAAGAAATTTGTTTCAGCTACCAACTAGCACACGTAGAGTGGATGAGTTTTTTACACTGACACCCAAGTCAGTTTGCTCTGTGCTGCACCCATAGGCTACCCAGATGCTGGGCGTGTGACATTTTGGAGACTATAATGTCTGTCGCCTTTGCTTCCAGAGCTTCGATGCTTACGTAATAATAATTCCTGCAGATAGCATATAGCAAGAAAAGTTCTGTAATAGTGAACTGATGGCTTTTAAATTTGCATAAGTCATATCCATTTGTGGCTCACGTTTTCCTTAATATACATTCTGTATTAACGCCAAGCCAATGAAATAAAAACTCATTAACCCAGGCCCTATTCATTTCAAACTTGATCTCCACTGATGATTGTTTCTGTTTCTCTCCTCTCACCTAGGATGATTTTCCTTCCACTCAAATTTAAGTCTATCAGCTCCTTACTAATTGAACTCAAGAAGACCTATGATAAAAGCTTTCTTTGTTTAAACTCAGCTAATTTTATCTCTCCAAGGCCCTGTACCCTATCAGAACTTATGAACTCTGTCTGTTCTTCACTTTTGCAGTTATGCATGTGACGTTTTTATTGGCTTTGTGTCATTTTCTATGTGTACGTTTTCTCCCCAGCTGGGGGTCCAGATTCCAGGGAAAGGAACCCACATCTGTGTCCCATATGACCCACCTCCAGAGCCCACCTTGGCCTACCCCTAAAGTAGGCATCCAGGACATGTCCAGAGGGGGAGGGGTATGCTGGGAGTAAGCCAGAAAGTCAGAATGTGATCCATTTTCCTGATAATCATTTCAAACCCTAATCTTAGCAATGGTAGAAGCCGCCATGGGGAGCTAACAATATCTACAATGTCATCTTTAAGCAGGATGAAAAGTGACGAATCCACGCAGGCAACAGCTAAATTATTTAAACAGAAGGAAACTATGTGCAGGATTTCAGCACTGCATCTCCGTTGTGATCTCCGGCAGGAAACTTGCTACACATCTTGATGACTTGTCATAGCCCAAGTTACTAGGAGAATGAGATGCCAAATAGTTCATTCCACAGACACAAAGAAATAATATTTTCACTCTGTGGGACTGGAATTGGAAAACAGCTAACTTTAGTCAATTCTTCTCTTGGCAGATTTGCCCTGTATAAAATTCATAACATTGTTTTTCTAGAATTAAATATTAAAAATGACATTTTTGTGAGACAATGCTATATTTCAATTCTGAGAGGATCCTGCCAATTTTAAGAAGTTTTTATACATTTGTAGATCTGTGAAAATGGCATGGTTTTGTTGTAGCAAGAGATCTTACATATTGGTAATGTATTAGAATGTTTATGGATGTAAAAGTATCTATGATTTACTTTAAATTCCTATATATATCTTTCATTTTTAGAACACCTATAAAATAAGTACTGTTTTGCTCACCTTATAAATGAGGTTTAGAAAGATAAGTTTCTTGTCTAAGGTCCTTTGCTAACTATTGGCAAAGTCAGAATCAAAATCAAAGTATTTGCTACAAAATTCCATGTTCGTAATCACTGAAGTATACTATTTATGTCAGCCTAATTCCAAAATATCTCCTTGATACAAAAAGACATTTGTATTAAGCACCTAAAGATAGCAATATGCCGTATATTAACAAGTGTCCATCTCCTATTATCTTTTGAAATTCTGTACCATTGTTTTTTATTCTTTTTTGTTTTTAAATAAAAACAAAATTTTAATTTAAAAGCAAAAGAGAAGAGATAGTTTTTTAAAAATTACAGTCTACAGTCTTGCCCTTTCCCCTTTCTCTTAAAAGATAGTCAAGATAATGTGATTCATTTATGAAAACAAAATATTCAGCAAAGATTTCAATCCTCTGTGGCTGATAGGGGAAAATGATGTATATAACATGCATTACTATCCGTATCATAACACTGAAATACTTCTGGCTTAGAATCATTATCCCAATATTTCCCTTATCCATTCTGCTATCTATAATCATTAGACAAATGTGGACTTAATAATTTAAATTACAACCCCTGCATATGAGATTAAACAGCCTCACATATAATTTAGGTATTACCTTTCTGAAGGATCTAGACAGCAGTTTTTGCTTTTGTTTTGGAGACAGGGTCTCACTACGTTGTGCAGGGTGGCCTTTAACTTGCTTATGTAGCCTAGGCTGGCCTCAGATACATGTTGATCCTCCTGCCTCAGCCTCCTGAGTTCTGGGATTATAAGCATGTGCCACCATGCCTGGCTCTAAAAGATTTAGGATCTAATTGCAGAGAAAGGGTATCAAAATTGCCACGAACAAGCTAGATGTGGTAACATACGCCTATAATATTAGCACACTGGGAGACTAAAGCAGAAAGAATGCAAACTCAAGCCCAACCTGGGTAATCTAGTGATATCTTGTTCCAACATTTTTTTTAAACAAAATTTTTTACAGGGCTGAGGATGTAGCTGAGTGAGAAGGCTGTGTTCAATCCCAGTACCGAAGGAAGGAAAGAAAAGACACAAATTATAATAAGTGCTGTGGAGGAGTAAAGTATTTGTGGAGTTCAAAAAAGAAAAATGACATTGAGTGGGGAAAACGACAAAAGATTTGAAATTAGTAAGATTTTAGCATCATGTCAGTGAGGATGCAGACTGAGCTGATATAACACCAGGACCAGACGTTAATGCATGGTCATTTTCGGGACACTTACAAGGAAAGGCACAGTAGACTTGTCTGCTTTTTCAAGTTGGTAACTGAGGCTCATGAGACAGAGGTAGGAGACCAGGGAGAGAAGGAGAGACGTAAATAAAAGCAAGGAAGGAGCCAGCAGTCTTCTATCAAGTCCTCTTTATCCCCTTCAAAGGCCAAATGTTTTGACTCAGATTAAGAAGTACCTGGAGTTACTAAAAATGTCGTATTTCTGACATGCAAAAGTTACTCAGTAATTCATATTTATCACTAATACTTATTTGGTGGACAAATTGAAGGACTAGAAGTTTCTTGTGCTGAACATAAAATCTGGAAATCTGTACCTTACTAAAATAAACATGATGGATGGGAAGATGGAGAAAGATAGAAGTTTCAAAAAACATAATAGGAGAATGGGGAAAAGGTGGGTACCTGTATTAGGGTGACAAAAGAAAAGATAAAACATCAGACTTCATAACCAAGTCAAATAATTAGATAAAATAGCATTACAATAAATAATAACATCAAATAGAGGTTATTTTATGGAGAAGAAACATTCTACCTTGTAGTTAAAATTGCTACTAAGTAACCTGAAAATAATCAGGCTAACACCTTTAAACAAAACTGTAATATTCATGAAGTTGTAACAGTTAGCAAGAGAGAGTCAGAGGCCAAACACATGTTTGCAGCTTTGAAATCAAGATTCTGAAAGAACTTTAGGTGTTAGCAAAATGTTACACAATTTTAAAATGTGCAAATGCCTTAAAAAGATTTTGAAAGAAAGACTTTAAAGACAGTGGCCTTGCAAAATGTTTTGGGTTCTTCTGTTGTTGTTTTTGAGGGGGGTTGTTTGTTTGTTTGTTTTTGTTTTTGTTTCTTTTGGGGGATAAAAAATTATTATAAAATGGAATAGCATTCAGCAATGAAAAGGAATGGATTCTTTCTCCATGGCAACTTGGATAAATCACAAGAGAAATGTCCTGAACAAAAGTATCCAAAAAGAAGAAGAACTAAACACACTTCTGTTTATATACCCTTCTGTGAAAAGACTAAGTCAGTCACAGAAAGCTGGTTATATTTGCCGGGTGTCAGGAAGAGGAGACTGTTAAGGGCATAAGAGAGCTTTGTGGGGTGACCTAAGCATTCTTCACCTTTAATGTGGTAGATATATTTATTAACTCATGGAACTGTATGACTAACATGGCTTGGGTATCACAATTTAAAAGGCAGATAAGGGTAACTTAAAGATGTAGGTATTTGGAAAAATAGAATTAGTAATTGAAGAGAGTTATAATTCAATGCATCAGAAACTAACAGAAAAAAAGTTTCAACTGAGTCTAACAGTCAACTGAAACATACCTTACAATGAAATTATGAGGTTGAGAAAACATTTAATACATTGACTTAGATAACCATGTCGCAAAGAACACAAAGGCTAGACATACCAGCCAACATCTTCAGTAACGAAAGTCTCAGCAACAGATTATAGCTCTTCCCACTCTATTTACTTATTTTTATTTTAAAAAGCAAAACAGAAGAAAGGATAGAAAAGATACAGAATTTTAAAAATATGGTAGGAAATTAACACTAGCTAATATGCTGCAGATTGTTATCTTAGAAGTAGTTGTTTGGGTAACAAGATTTAGGTATTAAAAAAAGATCAAATAGTGAAAGATCTTAAGCCTCCGTACAAGCACTGACTAGAATTAACTTGAGTAACATGTTCCTAGATTTCACCAAAAAAGATAACTGCTTGGGTGATAAAGATTTATGCAGAAAAAGATATACTATTTCATGTCATCTTCAGGGAAATTTATATGGCTCCATTAACACCCATCAAGGTTAAAAATCAGAATATGTAATGAAAATACTAAAATGAAGAATGGCTTATTGGCAGAAGGCTGAGGACAATGTCTTCCATAGGAAGACATAAAAGTAGGTCAAATATTCAAAGAATCTAGATTTTTTTTTAATTATTAACTGATGGACCTCTCAAACTCATTTGCAACATAAACTGAACTATAAATTTGATGACCTTTCAGGGTGACTTGAAGTTAATGTTAGAATCCACTTCCAAACGTTATTGAGAGGTCCAAAGTAGAAAGAGTCTCTGTAACAGCAGCAGTAAACCTACGACATGCACACTGCAGCGGGCTGTTGGTCATCATGCAAAGCTCTGCAAGACTCACTGTCACTGCTGTGTAACAAAGGAGACGTGGAAAAATTGACCCTGAGAATGTATGCGTATTCCGGAAAAGGAGTTGAAGTTAAAACCAATGTCACCATGTACTAGAACGCTGGTGTTTTTTCATCTGCTCTCTCAATCCCTACATTTCACTGCCATAATTTAAATTGGTACAGTTATGATCTTCATTTTAAATACATGACAACTCAGGCTCGCTAGAGTTAAGACTTTTCTGTCACGACTACCCACACACACTGCTGGTCGGTCCCCTCATCCCAAGGTTCTTTCTGCTGCTCCACGCTGCCTCCCCTGAGATTGTAGGCATCCTCAGCCATCCTGAAAGGACACAGGACCCCACAATCCAGGGTGCATGGGTGCCTGCACCCCAGTGACACAGTCCATGACTAACACTCGGCCCACACTCAGCGTGCTGTATGCATTGGCTAGCTGAGGAAACAGGACAGGAGACAGTAAAAATATTTTGAGTATAAGCTTGTTGCTATTATCCACTATCCATGGGTGTCTGTTTCACCATCGTGGTGACATAAGGTTGTTCCACTTCTAGAATCTTCTGCATTCCATTGTGCATCATTTCTATGCTTCTATTTTGACAGTTTTCAGCAAGGCTGAGCATTGGGAGCGCTCCTGGCACAAGAATTTTTAGTGGATGGCAAATTGTGGTGTGCTCCGGAACAGTATCTATCCAGGTAACTCGGGAAATTGGCCATTTAATACTCAACTTTCGGATTTCAGAAAAATTACAGAAGCTCACAAATGTAAGGAAATGTAAAATAAAATTTGTGATTTAGTAAAATCAAGTAAAACTGTTATGTGTCTCACACTAAGAAAATCAATTCAACACAAACTTTTAAGAAACAGGAAATGATCTAAAGGACATTACTGATTGTTGAATTACACACTACCTATTGTTTTGTTCCTGAAAAGTGTGTTTTTCAAAATTCTTTCAAACTTGTTAGATATAATATTATCTTTTTGTAGTGTTACATAATAAAATCTCTCAATTGTCATGACTGATTTGTCATATAAAATGTTCTGCTTTAATAGGTAGTGCTTTTAATTTTTATGAGTTTGAATATGTTTTTATTTGTTTGTTGATGGTTAAATTCCCACTTTAGTGAAAATTTAATTTTCAGTCCTCTTCCAATTCCATACTAATACAATCATAACCAGTAGTTACACTCTGTAACTACTACTCTATAGCTTTAATTCAACCAACTTTAGATCATACATACTTTTTTTTTAAAAAAACAATTGTATCTGCACTAATAAGCTATAGGTATTTTTTCTTGTCATTATATCCTAGATGATAACAATATAATAACAAATAACTGTGTACATATCATTTATGTTGCATTAAGTATTACTTGTAATTTGAATATGATTAAATTATACAGAAGGACACATGCACCTTATAAGCAAAGATTACCTACCTTTTTAAGGTACTTATGCATCATTGGATTTTGATATGTGCTGTGTGTTTGGAACTTATTCCTCATGGATATGAAGAAACCACTGTACAGTATCACATTTTGAATGTAAATAGACTAATAAAATACTCCCGAGCAAGTAGCCCTATGTCTTTCGAGAATTAATTAGGACATGTTAATAGATACCACAATAAAATTTTTAAAAACTAAAAATATGTATCCTGCTAACAGTGGAAAGCACTGAATGACAAAGATTTTCCCTGATCTATCAAGATAAATACAAATGTGAATATTTTAAAGCACTTTTTGTGACTACTATATGAAATCAAAATTGTATAATATATAATTCTAGTCTTGTGGTAGCAATTTCTCTGTTTTCCTATGATAAGTTTTCTAGCTGAATTCAAATTTTCCTTATCAATTTTGGATAAGACATGATTTTGCTTTTTCAGATAGAACAAAGTTACAAAGCAAATAATTGGCTACACCAAAGCTAAAATCAATGTTATTTTCTTTTTCCAAATAAAAGAACTATAATACACCCAAGAAAACATCATTATATAATTCCTCTGAATACGGAAATAGGTAACATTTTCCTACAAATTACTAGGAATCTTGTATACATAGTTAAATTTCCAGTTAGAAAACATATATTTATTGTTTGTTGCTCACCACAATGGGGCCATTTTGTTTTTTGTTTTTTGGGTTTTTTTGGATAAAGTGTTTTGGGAAATGAAAGATACACATGGAGAAAGTGAGCATGAGATACTTAACGTTTCAGTTTCTAGTTTTCTGAATTTGAAAACAGGATTTCACTTTACTTGCTTCTTTTCACTGTAGCTTTGCTACCGAGCAGGCATCCCAGAAGACCAAGTGCCCTGCAGAAAGAGAGAAGATGTAAAATTTAGTGTATCTGCCGGAGGCCAAAACTGGCAGGAGATTAGGGTTCTGGGTGCTGCATACTTACCTGATGCTGAGGATAAACAAAATGTGGAATAAAAGGCCAACATAAGGAGGCCAGCTGACCACAAGATTACCTGTTCTTGTATCTTTATGGTTATTTGCAAAAAGTTATTTTTAGCTATTCATTCAAATATGTGAAATACAAACAAAAAATTACCTTTTAAACATTGAAAGATAAAAAAAAAAAATCCCTGCCCCAGAAGAGTTTTGAAATCAAAAGTTTCAGCTCTGTACCGGCTTCCCAGGCTCAGGAGCAGCCAGAGGTCTCACATTCTTCCACTGCGGTGGAGTCAGCACCGGCCCCAGCAGAAGTCAGACCTCAGCCTGCAAAAGTCAGCGATTCAACAGCAGCACCAGAAGAGAAACAGTGGCCGGCGAGTGACACTAAAAACCAGCCTACTGAGTTTAACCAGATCTCAGCTAAGAAAACTCCCAAAAGTAAAGGTAACACAGTAAAGACTGATCTACAGATCTGGATAACTTGTAAAATTTAAAGTCAGGGGGAGAACCTAAGAAAAAGGGACCCACACAGGGCAGAAGGAAACCCGTCACCTCAGCAAGGCAGTGACTCACAGTACGTGAGCTCCTGGCTGGGTTCTGTGCCTCTTTATTATCTGCACAAATACTGTTTTTATATGTACTTTACAATGTTAGTCAATGTACAGCAGCTTTGTGGTACCGAGATCACCTTCTAGCTAGTGGAGACACTGTGGAAAATATTCTGTGTGGGTCCTAGGGGCTCTGTAAGACTCAGGACCTTGTCAGGGGGTCTCCGGAGGGTGCCAGCACAGACACAGAGAGGGAGGTATTATGAGCTCTCCTAGTGCAGACTTGACACTTGGACCTAATCTGATTGTTGTGACAATTAATTTTTAGGAGTTGTATGAATTAATTTTTTAAAACAAGTATATATATTATATATGTATGTATATATATATATATATATATATATATATATATATACACACACACACACATATATACATATTCATGTACACATTCCTAATAGGTGTACATATATGAAATGATTTTTAATGGGCAGTTTTATTGCTTCATGGCATGAATTTATTCCAGTATGTAACAACTCAGAAAAAGCTACAAAACCTCATAGCAAGTGCATGGTATTTAGGGTTTCCAGTTTGTTCACTTCAATACTTTCCTCAACGCTTAATTTGTTCATTGGTAGGGCAGAGATGCACATTTCTACCACGAAGGAATGTTTTCAGAGTAAAATGCAGCAGTACAGTTAATGGTGCTGAATACACCGGACAGGATTGAACGGCAGTTACTATTTCTAAAAAGTGCGCACTTCTCCGTGTTTTCCCTGCTAGGTCACCGGCGCCATCTGAGTCACTCAGTTTCCCTCTGAAATGTTTTCTTGGGTGTATTATAGTTCTTCTATTTGGAAAAAGAAAATAACATTGATTTTAGCTTTGGTGTAGCCAATTATTTGCTTTGTAACTTTGTTCTATCTGAAAAAGCAAAATCATGTCTTATCCAAAATTGATAAGGAAAATTTGAATTCAGCTAGAAAACCTATCCTAGGAAAACAGAGAAATTGCTACCACAAGACTAGAATTATATATTATACAATTTTGACTTCATATAGTAGTCACAAAAAGTGCTTTAAAATATTCACATTTGTATTTATCTTGATAGATCAGGGAAAATCTTTGCCATTCAGTGCTTTCCACTGTTAGCAGGATATATATTTTAAGTTTTTAAAACTAAAAACTGCTCCTAGTTTTCCCATGACTCAATACCAGCGGTGCACATAACTGTGTTCCTGCTGTTTCTCTTCAGCTTTGAGATTTGTAATACCTACCAAAGCATAGTGGCAGGTCACACTCCCCTAAAACTCTGAGTGTGGACCAGTAACTTTAAATAGTAGCCTGAAAATCATGCTTTATTATGTCATTCTTACAAATTCTGTCATTGTTTTGAATTTACTTGGAACAAAAACTGCATTTTTTAAAGAGAAATAAATAAAAATAACAATAAAACAGTTGCAAAACAGGTTAGTAGAAGAGTTACTATAATTAATACACTGTGTTCTTATCTTCACAGTAGTTATTTCAGAGTACAGGGCAAGGGATGCTATCTTGTCCAAACAATATCGGCACAATCCTTTTGTTCCAGTGAAATAAGAGCAACTAGCTGTGTAACTATCTTAAATATCTTGTGTATGAATATATTTTTCCTTTTTCCCTCCTTACTTTTCCCTTTTCTTTTTTTAAAATTTTTATTAGTTTGAAGGTAATGAAATACAACAGAACAAGATGGAACACAGCCAATTGAGACAGTGCAGTGAAATTGATACCGAGAGTCACAACAGGTTACTGGGATAACAGTAATAGGTACCATAGTGTATCTCATTTTCTTCACAATAGTTGTTCTTTCAATCAGGCAAACCAAAGACAGAACATTATAGAACTTATCAAAACAGAATATTGAATAGAGCAATACAATTAATCAGAACAAAGCAAAACAGTGATAATATTTGCCTTCAAATAGATGGTAGAAGGAAATAACCCCTATTTGCTATATTGCGTATGGTCAACCTCGCAAGAGATGCTCAGACCTCTGGCTCCCCTTTGTTAACAGGGGGGCAGGAGGAGATGGATGTTTGAATCTCAGCCTTTGCACCAGTAGGCTCACAGCTGCTTACCCAGGAGGTGAGTGGGCTGCTTGGTTTCCAGCGCCCTAAGTTCCAACATGGCGCAGATCTCAGGAGACGCTGATGGTTCTCACCCTGGGGTGGCTGCAGCTTATCAGGCCACAGCCACTTACCAGGGCGGTGAGCAGGTTGCTTGGTTTCTGAGTGCCCTCAGTTCCAACATGGCTCAGATCTTGGGAGACGCTGGCCTTTCCCCTTTTCTCCATCAGTTTCTTTTCTTTTGAACAGTTTCCTCCCAATTCACAGTATCGATTATACATTTTGGATCTCATTTACCTGTCTAGTTTCTCAAACTAGTGAGACAGTATGATGTTTACACATGTGGGTCTGACTTAGTTCACATATGAGTATGGTCTCAAGTTGCAGCCAATTACCTAGAAAAGTGTTAAGCCTTGCCCTTCTTTATGCCTGAGTAGTATTCCACTATAAAATCTACTTTTTAATCCGTTGCTTGGTTGATGGGCATTTGAGTTGTTTTCAACATTTAGCTATTGCAAATTATGCTGCTATAAATGTGGGTGCACATATATTGCTATGGTATGATGTTTTTAATTTTTCTGGGAAGATACCCAGAAGAGAAATAGCTGGGTCAAATGGGCCCTCCAAACATTTGAGGAATCTCCACACTGATTTCCACAGTGGCTACACCAGTCTACACGCCAACTAACATTGGAGAAGGGTCTTTTTTCCCCATACCCCATCAGCACTTGTTATCCATTGATTTTTTGATGATAGACACTCTTTGTGGAGTGACATGAATCTCATGGTTGTTTTCATTTGTGTCTCTTGAATGACCAATGATCTTGCATACCATGTATTTATTTACCTTTTGTATTTCTTCATCTGAGAAGTAGGCATTCATCTTAGATGCCAATTTTTGGAGTGGGTCTTTGAATATGGGATGTCTGATTGTTTTTTAATTCTTTAAATATTCTACATATAAGTCCTTTGCCTCATGCACAACTGACTATATTTTTTGCCATCTTGTGAATTATCTTTTCACTCTGTTGGTGATATTTTTTATTGCTTTGTTCAAAAGCTTTTTAATAAAATGAGAAGTCAGTTGTTGATTTTTTGACATACTTACCATGCAGTTTGGGTTTTGTTCATCAAATCTCTGCCTATCCCTATATCTTTGAGTCTTTTATTTTCTCTTACAGTAAATTTAGTGTTTCTGTTTTAATACTTAGATCTTTGATCTATTTTGACTTGCATTCATGGTGATACAAATGGGCCTAGTATTAGTTTTTGGCATGTGAAATCCAATTTTGCCAGAACCATTTATTAATGAGATTATCTTTGTTCCAATGAACATGTTATGTTTGGCTCCTGTGTCAAAGATAAGGTGGCTGCGTGTGTTTGGGGCTGCCTCTGGACCTTCTGTTCTGTTCCACTGATCCTCAGGTCTGTTTCTTTTTGCCAGTACCATGCTGACTTTATCACAGTAGCTTTGTAGTATAATCTCAGGTCGGGGATTGTGATGCCTACTGCCTTGCCTTTGTTGCCCAGGATTGCTTTTGCTATTCTAGGTTTCTTCTGGTTCCAAATGAATTTTAGGAGTGTTTTCCCTAGATCTGTGAGGTATGTTAATGGTATTTTGATTGGGATTGCATTAAATCTGTATAACAGTACAGCCATTTTCCCTATATTAGTTCTTCCTATCTAAGAACAAGGGATGTATTCCCATTTTCTGATATCCTCTGTCTTGGTGACTTTTCTCTCATTGCTGGGACAAAATACCTGACACCCAAAATGAAGGAAGGAAAGGTGTATTTAGCTCACTGTTTGTGGAGGTCTAGTTGGCTCATAGGCGGGGTGACATGGCATCAGTCCAGCACTCCAAGGCAGCAGCCAGCAGAACAACTAGAGCAAAAAGGGAGCACAAGGGAGCCTCTTTTTCTCTCTTCTATTGTATGTAGGTCACCACCACAACCCCAGGACAGATGCAGCACTCACAAAATCCCTGTGCCTTCCACTTCCACAGGATGAGGATATTTACAAAGTGGGGATCCCGGCTGCTCGCTGAGTCTCTTAATTCAACTTCTAAATGTCTCAAGTTGATACAATGTATCAACCATAGCATCCTCTCCCATCTCCTTTTATTAGGGTACTGTAATTTTCACTGCAGGGATCTTTTACATCCTTTGTAGGACTGATTCCTAACTATTTCATTGTTTTAGATGCTATTTCCCTAATTTCTCTCTTTGTGGGTTTATTGCTTGTGTACAGGAATGCTATTGATATTTGAGTGTTGACTTCGTATCCAGCTACACTACTGAATTTGCTTATTAAATCTACAAGCTTTTTAGTGGAGCTTTTGGGGTCTTCTAGGTAGAGAATCATGTCATCTGCAAATAAGGATAATTTAACCTCTTCCTTTCCTATTCTTATTCCTTTTATTTCTGTCTCTTGTCTAAATGCTCTAGCTAATATTTCCAGAACTATGCTGAATAGAAAAACTGCAACTTCTGAGCAGATCAGTTTTTTTACCATAATTACAGAGAATGTGTATGCAAAGATACAGGGGCTAAGTTGCAAAATAACACTCCTTTTCATCATTTTATCCAAATCCTGCAAAATAACTGACAGCTATACATCCATTGAAAGTGAAAATCAAACACTCAGCTATTAGCATTAGGGACATTTCATCTTATTCTATTGCATGCTAAGAAGAGAGGCCCCAGGTTGGACAGGAGACACCAGGTGACCTGCACTCTGTGTCATTTAACTCTGCACTGTGACACGGTGTCAGGAAACCCCTTGGTTATGAAACTCATCCTCCCTGCAAGTATCAAATGAGGATGGAACGGATGTTGAATTTCTTGTACAGTCATTATGCCTGTTCTCAACAGCAGTGACTAACAATAAATAAGGAGAGAAAGAGACCATTTCTATGCACTGTTTCTACCTAGAAGACCCCAAGATCATGACATCGCCTCATGATTTCTTGTCATCTTCACAACTTCAGCATGGAGAGAAGCACAGAGTAGGCATCAGTCCCATTTCTAAATAAGGGACCTGGACTGGAAGATTGTCCCAGGGTCAGCCAGGAAATGGAAGACCAGGGCTTCATGGGCATATCAGAGTGCGTTTTGCAATCTCTCTACCTTTTAATTTCATTTAATTTTTTTAAGTTTGTAACAGAGGTAATCTACAACACGGATTTTATTTATTTATTTATTCATCTTTTTTTAAGACAGGGTCTCACTATGCAGTTCAGACTGGTTTTACGCTCACTTATGTAGCCCAGGTTGGTCTCAAACTTGCAATGATCCTCCTGCCTCAGCCTCCTGAGTGCTGGGATTACAAGCATACATCACCATGCCTGGCTGGGATTTTAAAAATAAATATCTCAAATATGAACACAGCCTTTATTAATGTATTGTCAGTGTGGCCTCATGGTATTCTAAAAGCACTTTCATCATAGTTAATTTATGCATAAGTGTGAATAGTAATTTAGGTCTCTCATGGAGAAAGAACCAAATGCTTTAAGTATATGTAAAAGTCCTTAGCATAGGACTCTGTACATACATCATTGCTATTATTTGTCTTCCTTATATAAAACAGTATAAGCTTTCAATCAAACTATTTTAAAGTTGTTATGAGTGCATGTTTCCATTACATGATGATCACACTTACAGTGGGAATTTTGAGGAGTTGGTACGTGTAAATAACAGATATCACTTCTTTTTATTTCTCCATCTAAATCTATTTATTTATTTACTTTTGGTACTGGCAGTTGAACCCAGAAGCTTCATGCTAATCTACATCCCCAGCCGTTTGTGTGTGTGTCTGTTGTGTGTGTGTGCAAAACAGGGTCTCTAAGTACCAGTTGCCAAGCTGTGCTCAAACTTGTCACCTTCCTGTCCCAATCTCCCAGAACGCGGGGATTATATACACTCCACCACGGTAACCAGTTCAAATGCTCCTCTTTATACAGGTTAAACACATGCAAACTCAAGCCAGGTTTTCCATGCAGAGTCCTTAACCAGATTACGTTTCCCAGAATCAAAACATCTGCAAACTTGGGTCCCAAAAGACAGACTAGAGGACTTGCAGCCCTGCCAACAAAGGGAGGGAGCACATTAGAAACACACTGTTCAAATGCTGCCCCACGTCTGATGAGCCAATCTGCATTTGGACAGGAACCTCGGGGGTTCTGAAACACAGGAGCATTTGGGAAGCACTGGGTCCCAGCATGGCCCTAGAGAGCTGCAAGGAGTCACCACACACAGGCACTGATAGCAGCAAACTTTGAGGCCAAAGGGACAGGTCTCCTTCCACCTCTAAAATCATTGTTTCAAGCTTGGGAAATCTTCCTCAGGCAGGATACTCCATGGTGCCTGGGTTTATTAACTTTTCATTAACGAATTACTCTCTTTCCATCCCACCACTCTAACCCATCCCAGAGAAATGCATTTTATACACACTTAACTGATCACAATGCTCTGGAAGCTTGTGCTAGTAAAAGTGAAATACAGACAACACATCTTCTAAAAGCTCTCTTTTCATAGCTCTTTCTTTTCCCCTTGGCTTTCCCAACTCAACCCAAAAGGGCAGCAGCTGCTCACAGTACATGAAGAGGCTTCTAAAATTAAATCAAGGGAAAAATATGTATTTATTACTGAGGTTGGGTGGCAAGATGACATTTTTAAAGGTTAAATTAAGTAAATTAATTGAAAGCAGAACACATAAAAATCAATCCTCCTTCCTGAGAGTAAACAAGCACTGGTTTCCAGTTGTTTGATTTCTGTATGTTCTCTTAGAGATCCCTTTTTAACTGAGAGATAAAGGGACTCCATTATGCCTCTTTAATTCCTGCAGTCCAATTGTTACAAGACTCTGTGACCTAGCAGAAGTCTCATGGTTAGAACACAATGGAACAGCATAAAGAGGATCTTTACATCAGCCAAAGGGACTTCAACATTCAGGACCTTAGACGAGGCGACAAGCTTTCCAATGCAAGGAAATGCTATTTCTCAGCAACAGTGAAAATGTTGTTGAAAAAAAAAAAAAAAAAAAAAAAAAAAAAAAAAAAAAAAAAAAAAAAAAAAAAAAAAAAAAAAAAAAAAAAAAAAAAAAAAAAAAAAAAAAAAAGGATTTGAAGACTTACAGAATGGAATTATCTCTGGACTTCACACCTAGGCTTTGGGGACATATCTGTGGCTCCTCTGTTTGTCTTCATGTGTGACAGGGAGTGTGTTCCTGCTCTGTGAACCTGTTTCCTACACTTTGGAAATAGAATCTTTATAACTACCTCATTAAATTTATGTGAAGATAGATTGAATTAGGATGTATGTAAAATACTGTACTCTGTGTTTCATTTGGCAGAAACTATTAATTCCCTTTGACCAAATAGAATGAGTCTTTGCTCTGGTGGAAATTAAAACTAAAATAACAGTATGAATTTATAGGCAAAGCTTTAATTAAGGAATATAAGGGAGGGATCCCAGGTGGAACACGGTAGTAATAGCTGGTAAAGAGGCTCACATTGTTTCAGCTAAAAGCAGAAGCCCAGCTTTTAAGGATTCACCAAGGTGGGCCAGGGTTCAGCTGATCATTATTGATAAAAGTGTTGCTTTTTAGCTCAGGAAGAATCCTCCATAGCTTGAGGGACAATTCTCATCCCATGAGATGATTATCTTTGTTCACGGCAGCTACAGTCATGCAATGGTCTGATTTTCCTGAGACCCAGGTTGCTACTACTATGAAAGACAGTTTAGTTAGAGTATAAATAGACTAAGGGACAAGACCTAAAGAAGAGTTGGCTGCTTGTAAAGAAAATAGCACATATACTACTGAGTTAAAAGCTAACGCAGGCTATACAGCTAGTTAAGCCTATCAATGTTAAAGCAAACACAGAAAAACGATAAAGAGTTAAGAGAGGAAATTCATTCTCAGAGAGAAAATTTTTCTCATGTATAATACCCTAAGTTAACAACTCCTACCTACTCCCCAGCTGGACTTTAAGAAACTTAGAAACGCGTTTTGAATTTGGCCTCCTTTATTTAGCCAATGAGTAACTGATTTTCTTCACACTCTGTTACAAAGCCTAAACCCCAGTTTACTTCCTTGTAAACCCACAGGGCCACCTGAGATGCAAGAGCACAACATAAGTTAGCAAGGACTCTGCTTATGTGTGTAAGACCACAAAAGGAGGACCCCGGAGAACTATTTTTCTTCTTAATATTTCCAATGAACACGTCTCCTTTAACCTCATTTCTGTGGGTAATTTCACTCTTTGACTTCATAAGATAATGGGCTCAATGTCCCTGAGAAGGTTGAAAATTACTTTACTTACTCCTATCTTGGGGTTCATCTGGAAGGGGTAGGAGATACGCTAGGTAAAATTAGGACTAATATTTTTTCTGCCAACTTTTAGATGGACACCTCTTAAATGACTATCACGCCTGAAAAGAATGCTGAAAAGAATTGCATCCAGAGTTTTATAAATGAAGGTCAAGTTTTGTTCTGCTGTTAGTTACCGATGGGGCTTCCATAGGCCTTAGTGAAGACTTACATGTTTTAGAAAAAACTGCTTTTGAGTCCCTGACTGCTCAGAACAAAACACAAGTTCTACTTTTAACGAGTAACAGGTGAAAAGCTCAGGAGTTTGTCTTTTGTCCTACAGTGGTCCATGATATTGTGTCTAGACATAAAGACTTGGCTATCATTAAACATGTTGAGAAAAGATATTTTGCATGCAACCACAGGCTTCGGGAGATTGATCACATCTGATTTGTAAGCCAGAGGCAGAGTTCAGTGCTCGGTCAACAGAGCATTCTCACCCCTGCACCCGCTTGGGAAATCGCTCTCTATCACTCCCTGCTCATGTTACAGCTACCTGAATACGTAAAGGTTCATCTGATCAAACCACATAAAATATTTTTCCTTTTTCCTCAAAATTTTGCTATCATAATTAAGTATCTTAATCATACAGACTTTTTGGAAGGTAACACGATATAGCAAATTCTACTACCGTGATATAAAATACTCTTCTTCTATTGGTTTCCTCAGTAATAGCCTTATCATATCAGACAACATGTGCATTTATAGTACTGTGTTGGGAGTATTTTTGTCCAGTGAGTTTCAGCTATGAAACAACCCATCAAAACAACCAAAGTGCCCATCAACCGAGGAATGGATAAAAAAATGGTGGTACTTTTATACAATGGAATACTACTCAGCTATAAAGTATGACCACATTGAGATATTTATAACTAAATGCAGGCAACTTGAGACCATACTCATAAGTGAAATAAATCAAACTCACATGTATAAACACTGTATAGTCTCCCTAGTGTAAGAAATGGTAAGAATACAGAAGATTTTGTGGTAATCATGGTTCCCCATTACATTGCTTTAAAGCCTTATAAAGTTTTTATTCATTTATAAAGTTGGAATGGTTTTATTCTTTTTTGTTTGATTTTATTATGTGTGATGGCATGAACAGCTATTTTGAAGAAAACAAGACATATGGCAGCCATTGCTAATTTAATGTCATCTCGCTTTGAAGTCCTAACATGCTTTTGTTCTTCTATTTCCATTGGTTCTATCATGTTGTGTCTTATTGGATTTTAATATGTGTGATAGTATAAACAAATTTTTTAAGGAAAATGAGATATTGTAGTAGCCATTGTTCATTTTCTGTTATTTGGTTCAGAATGCCTTGTAATACTTTCATTCTCTTGAGTGGTTTTATTCTATTTTATTATGTTTGACATTATTGTGTGTAAAGCTAAGCTCAACTATTTTAAAGAAAGAGACATTATGGTAGCTACTGTTAATATCCAATTGTCTTGTTGGGAAGTGCTGTGTTGCTTACATTGTTCTGTTCTGATCTGCTTTGTTCTGTCCTCTTTTGTTTTATTCTCTTTAAAATAAAATTCAAAAAATAAAAATAAAATGTATCAATTTCATCCTTTTATTCATAATCAAAAAAGAGTCCAACTGGGCAGTAGAATCAAGCATCTTTTTGTCTCAAACCCCTACACACACACACACACACATATTTCAAACAATTAAACAAATATGATTTGCAAAAAGATAAATGTAATTAATAGTGAACATTTTTAACAAATTCATTTAAAATATATCATAAAATAAAGTATAAAACTAAAAAGAATATTTTAAAAATAGAGATGAAAAATGTTGTGTCATTAAACTTAGAAAAATGATCTAGGACAAAATATTTTCAAATTCTGTATCTAACAAATGGAGACTATGCTAAACCTTCTAAACTCAAGAATAAGAAAATAAATTTAAAAACTGAGAAGATTCAACAGAATTGAACTCTAGTGCCAATGCAAATGGCAGAGACACTTTGGGAAATTTGGCTGTTTTCTTACAAAGTGAAATACACACTCAATGCCATTTTGGTAATAGAAACAATAACTTCACTCACACAAACTGAAATTTCATGTGTGGAATATTCCAGAAAAGGCAAAATAGGAATGAAAAGCAGATGGATGGTTTCCATGGTTTGTGCAGAGGGCTGGCATGGGTGGGACCGGGAGAGTCTAGAGGTTAATGAGATGGCCTTGTTTTGAGTGTAGAGATAAACAGATGATAATCCATCTGCCACAAGTCACAGAACTCTGCACCACAAAGAGTAACTTTTTCCATATGCAGAAAATAGGACTGCTGATTTAATATCATCTTGCTTTGATATCATATCATCTTGATTTTAAAAAATAAGCACTGAAGAGGAAGAAACAAAGTCATTATTCTTACAAATGCTGCAAATCCAAACCTAAAATTTCCACCTGCTGGAAGTATTTAGTTCAAAGTTAGATCCCAGCGGCTCCGTTGGAAACACGGGGCAGCAAAGTTCAAGTCATACATAAAAATTAGTTACATTCCTCTAGAGTAAAGATGGTACTGCTAAACATGTCAATGTCAAAAGACTTCTACAAAGAAAGTTAATTTATGAAGAAGCGTTAGGTATGAAAGAAATAAAAAGAAAGAAAAACAGCTACTGTGTTCATAGGCAATGTGATGCTAAATTTTATACGTCAAGTTGGCTTGAATCTCCGTGTTACTGTGAAGGTATTTCGTATAGTCAATAATAAACTAATTTTAGATAAAGGAGATTCTTCTCCATCAATTGGGTGGGCTTGGTTCAGCTGGTTAAAAGCCTTAAGATCAAAGCTGATACTCTGAAGAAGGAATCCCATGTGTGGATCAGGCTTCAGCCTGTTTCAGGAATTCCAGCTTACCCTTCCCAGTAGCCTGCCCTACGAATCAGGATTTGCTCAGCCAGTCGAATAACCTGTAAGCCAGTTTCTTGTAATAAATCTCTTTTTTTTTAAAGAGAAAAAAACATGTAAAGGGTAGAGATAATACAGAATTTTAAAAAAAGATAAACAGTAAGAACTCACTAGTTGATAAATTACATATTGTCCTCTTAGAAATAGTTGTTCAAGTTACAAAATTAAAGCATACAAAGTAGATATTCAAACAGTGAGACTGTAAACAGCTACGCATGCATGAGTCTCTACATGTATTTCTATAAACTTAAAGCTTTAAAATCTTACTGAGATAAAGTAAATAATACCTAAATAAATATCATGTCT
>PVLA01010876.1:0-18548 GCA_004027455.1 Hydrochoerus hydrochaeris | reverse complement strand
TTACTTGAGAAACTGACCCTGTAATTTCCAGTTACAGTTTCCAGTTACTTGAGAAACTGACCCTGTAATTTCCAGTTACAGTTTCCAGTTACTTGAGAAACTGACCCTGTAATTTTTACATATTAACCAAAGCTCCAAAACTGCCAAGTGCACCCAGAATGGGAGCCCTGGATTCCTAGATACTAACACATACAAACGATAGTCATGACAATGTGATATTAGAGGAGGACATTTTGAAAGAAAATTTGACCCAATGAATAGGATAACGTGCCCAGAAAAAAGATTCTGAACTACAGGAGCTGTGATTTATGTGCATATCGCTACACCCAAGGTACTAGTAAAACAGTCTTAGTGAATCTTAGGTACTGAGTAAAATTGGCAATCTGCAAACAAGTGTATACAGAATTTGCGAGCTTTAAAAACTCAAAACAAGGAAACAAAATATACACATATGTTGCAAAGGGTTTTTTTTTTTTTAAGCAGAAAACAAAGTAACTCTGGATAGTAGTTGCTTTAGGTAAGGTGATTGGAGTAAGGAAGGGATTGAAAAAGATTCATTCAATAGATACTGCTAATAACCCTGCCCAAAAGTTGGGTGGTGATAATGGAGACTACAAAAATATTTCAAAAGTAGAACATTTAAGTGTAAATCAATCAAGACAAAAACAGCCAGAAATGCCCAGGGCAGATGTAAGGTACGTACCCACAAACCATCTGCCCCAGGGGGAGTATTAGTATTGACAGTTCTTCGCTCTACTACTGTGCTTTTTATTACAAAGTATAAAAATATTATGCATTTTATTGATCTTAAATATTATATAATAAAATTATAAATAGATGAATTAGTAAATTCATAAAGCAATGCTTCCAGAAGCATTTTTAAAAACCTAATTGTGGATTCCAAATCCATCAAGAAATTCAAGAAAACAGTTCCACTTTACCCACTGCCAGAAAACTTTTTGCCATCATTGATTTGCAAGGTTCTCATAGATATAAAATATAATTTCTTCTCTCTAAAGTGAACAAAACAAAAATAATCTCCTACGTGATTCCATATATGATAAAATCTCAAATATTCGTATCTTTGGAGTTTCATGATAATAAAATTGACTATGTTAACAAAGAAAAAAAATAAGTTTAATATATTATTTCCCAGAATGAAAGTGTGGCAGAAGAATGTTTATGTTGATAATATCTTCATCAACTAATGCAGCTTCATGTCGCTAAATTCCATATATAAAATAAGAAGATAACACATACATAAGGTCATTTTCAATTCTCAAATACTGAGGACTGGATTTTTTTTCATCTAGCTTCAGCACTGCCAAGCATTTATATTTATAGATTGCACAGTGCATTAATGCCAGAGGGAACAGATACAAAATTTCAGACACAAGAATTGTGTTTATATCAACTTGAAACCAACACAAACATTTGCCCCTCAGCCCGCCCTGTCCTGCTCTGCCCCCCAGCCTTGCATATGTTCGCGGGCCACCTTACATCTCTGTCCAAAATGGTCTTTCATCTGTGCTCCTTGCCTCAATCTTGCTCATTTTGAAAACATAAATAAATCAGGGTCTCCAAGAAGCCCCTTCTACAAATCACATTAATATCTCTTTCCTTCAAGCCTACTGCTCTTATGGCAGATAGCACACAGCTTTATTATTAATGATTTAATTCCTCTTGTATTTGTCTTCCATGAGGAAATTCCAAATTCCTATGTCAGAGATTGCTGAGAATTTTTCTGGATCCCATACAGTATTTGGCCAGGTACAAGTCTTAGGTTTCTGTAAACGTTCTATTAACTAATGAGCAGTTTAGCTGATGGATGTCAGAAACAATTACCATGAATTCACTGCATAAAAAGTTACAACACTTAGTACTTCTAATCCATTTGACCTTTTTCCAACATTAAGCATCTATGAAATTCCTTTTCAAACTTACTTTCTCTGCCTGCACAACTTTAAAAGCACAAGAAAAAAGGAGAGTAATATCTTAACGGCTTTCTTAATATGGAGAAAGAAAATTCTTCTAACCCATCCACTTCAAACCTGTTTATGTTTTTAGCTTAACTTAGGAATACACTAGGAAATCTTTCTTCACAAAAGAACCACAATGAAAACTATAATTTGTACTTATAGTCACAAATCTATTTAATTATTTGTCTTAATCACCAGGGAAACTGAAAAAGAGTCAAGCACATATACCTCAACATTTATTTTGGTCAACTATGGCACCCGATTCTTTTTCTACTGTGCTCACTTCTAACCAATCATCCTGCATTTTTATTCTTAATGTCTGAATTCATAACGTTTTGCTTATTTTTAAGCAAATGTTATTCAGTGTTTGTAGGGACAGATTGCCAATGATCAACGGCAATCATCAAAGTGTTATTTCTTTCTTTGCAAATCTTGCACACACTAGCATATTATTATCCACCTCATAAGTGATGAGTTATGAAGTTAAAAACACCACAACTGAATTTAAAGTGATTTTCATATGAATATACCCAAATTTTAGCTCTACTTGCAAGCAGAGATTTCTTTGAAGTCAAATTTCTTCCACATATTAAGAATCTCATTCTCATTTTTTTATCTTAGCATACTCTTCTCCAAAAGGAAAAAAATAATATATTTGTAATATATCTTCAAAGAGCTGCCAAATATTTTGCTTAAAAACTTAACTATATTTTCTACTTAAACAGAATCTATTTACTAAGTGATGCAAAAACAGTTTGGTAAACTCGGTACACCTTTCAATCTAATAACATACCTATGACAATCTAGATCAGGAAGGTCATTTTATTTTACTTTACACTGGGTTGATAATATATGACCAGAACACAAACTATCTCTTATTCTCTTTGTTAGTCTGCTGTTTCATTTTTAACATACATTTATATAGAAAGTTATTCTCAAAAAAAAAGAAATGAATTCAGTGGAGTATTTGTATTACCACAAAGGTGATTTTCCACTTAAAGTTGTGCCCCAAGTTTACACTGGTTATATATTCACTTTTCTTCTTCAGGTCTTAGATTAGTCAAGATTTTCTTCTAGCAATTGGAAGTAGCTGAAGAAGTATTCATAGTTTAGAGTCACCAGTGGGTCTCCAAATGCCACATACATATCCTTTAATGTATTTTTCTTGCAAGAGAGCTAAAGTCATCTACATACAATTTCAGTGCTTCCAGCAGAAGACGTTTTTTCACTTAATGGCAAAAAGGCTCATTTTGCCTTACTAGTTGCAATCCTATTGATGACCATGTGCTGCTGACACCCATAAAGCTCTCCATAAGTATAGTCAGAGCAAATCAAATCATTAGCCAAAACCCACGTCTGAAACAGTGCCTGCGTGGTCATTACCAGTTCTAACAAATGTGCTATGAAATATAAACTATCAAGTTATTCTGAAGACTTCTCAATATTTTGCAGGATTTTAAAATGTTGCTGTAGCATTATCTTTCTGCTGGTCTCTGATATTAGATTTCATAGACCAAAGCCTTCGCTAACAATGTCCACAGAGGAGTAAATTCAGTCAAGAGATATTTAACACCACTTGCTGGGGTCACAATGCAATTGTAATTATCAGACCATCTACTAGTCTTATTATGAGCCTAACTGTGAGTCAGAATTGACCCAGAAAACACTAAAAAAATTACAACAAGTTAATCTAAATACATCGCCGGAGTGACTGACGCAGGGGAACCCTTGTGTCTACTTCTTTGGAAGAATTATTAAAGTTTTCAGGTGCTCTACTTCAAATTAGTACAGTAGCAGTTGGGCTAATTGTGCCAAATATGCACGTTAAAGGAAATGAACACATACGAAATAGGCAAACATAAAAAGAAACACAACTTCTTTCTCTGTGTGCCTTTTAAAGAACCTTGACCTAGACCCTCTGTATGGGCTTCACAATGAAACTCAACAGGCAACCACTGAGCCTCTTCTCCGTAGGCAGGAAATGCGAAATGCAGAGCTACTGAACAGTGCATTTTCTCAGTGGAACAGCACAAAGGACGCTGCCTCTGAGACGCACAGGGCAAATTCAGACTGTTCAATGACTTCAGCTTCCCACCCCACTGCCACAGTATCATTCATGCTGCTGCACCCAGCCAGGCGTGCCCCATAAAACAAGGGAAAGCACTTTTAAAACCCAGGGAAATGATAATCATTGAAGCTGAGTTGCTTCATTCCCAGGCATGGGAAAAAAAAAAAAAAAAACACAAACCATAGGTAGAAATGCATCTCTATATAATATCTGCCCCCCAGTCTTCAAAAGTAGAGCAAGAAACAAAAGCTGCTTAAATTAATATGCTCACCTTCGTACTGTTGCTTTATTACACTGAATATTTTTGTTGGCACTTATACAATGCATTCCTTATAGTGCAGGTTGCCACTTCTTTGATCTGCTTATTGCAGTAAAAGAAAGCAGAGGTTCACAGTAGTGTACTCTGCATTCGACTCTCACTGTCTGAACCAAAATGCAAACGTGGTAGGCCTACAGCCTGGTAGTCTGCACACATGCAGCTGTGCCTCGGGACAGTCATCATCCTTCTGGCATGATCTGATATTTGTGCTGAACGTTGGTGCCAAACAGCAGGAGAGAAGGCCCCGTGGCGCAGCAGAGCAAGCACAAGGCACAACTTGGGCATCATCCGGTTCTGTCTTCCTCGTGGGAGTTAATTGCAAAGAAACATTTTTCCAAAGGGTGCCATCAGTAAGTCTGTAAATACCCCAACAAATTACACAGTAGAGTATTTTTCAAGCATTGTTTGGAAATAACTGTTCAGCACCGCAGCTAGAATCACTGGTATATCATCTCACACTTTGGAGAAGGTGTTTTTGCAACTAGGTAGCAAACGTTTCAAAAATGTTCCATGTGGAAACCCAGTCATTCCACTACTAAGGAACACAGACTAAAAGAAAGAAATACCACAGGTCATTGACACCTCAAAATTAATCAGTATAATTAGTATAAAACTCTGTTTTCTATACTACTTGAGTTTGTGCTCTGATATTCCAATTCCTCTTTATAGAGTGCATTTATGTTTAATAGCAAACCTCAAAAATAATTTAGTCTATATGACTTCTTTAGACTTTTTCTAGCACCATTTGAATAACAGCCCAAATAAAGAGGTTTTATATCCTTGCGTTTATATGTGTGAAAGTATACACAAAATCCCAATGGGCTAGTTTAGCACAGTATACTGTTTATGGGCCTGAGTGACAGAAGACCAAGGTCACAGATCTGAGCTCCACATCAAAGTTCCTACTCTGCAGCTATTTCACAACTATATTCTTGAGCCTTAAGCCCAGCTTGTTATACAACAAACACTAGTTAGTGACAATAAAGGCTGTGAAACAAAGATAGTAAATCTATACAGGCAGATCTTAGTATTAGAATAAGTGTAGTTCTATTCAGTGTTATATAACCATGAGGAAAATGCCACAAATAAGGCTTAATATAATAGTTCACCAGGCCAGCAATAGAGCTAAGTGACATAGCACCTGCTTGGCAAACACGAGGTCCTGAGTACAATTCCTTTTGTTAAAAAAAAAAAAAAAATTCATGGTACTTACAATTTTAGACAGTGTTTGGAAATTTGATCAATATCTTTTGCACTAAAAAAGCAAACACAAATAACTGAGAATCTTATCACAGGAATCACTCAAACCTTAGCCTAAACCATTAAGACAAATTATATTATATAATTTGTATAATTTATATAATTTGTATATTATATAATTTGTATAACTTATATAATTATATTATATTATAATTATAGAATACTATATATATTCAACTGTCCATTTTAACACACACCAATATGACCAAAAAAGTATAATGTACATTGCAAACTGTTAAATTATTTGTTCCCCAAGGATATTTTTGCAGCAACCAAAGAGAGTGTATAGAAAAAGAGCTAAAAAACAAGCCATTTTTTATTTAACTATTTACTGTTAAAAATCAGACTCATCTACTCAGATGTCTGGGAGTTGTCCTCTCCAATTTGTTTGGTCTCCCTTTTTTTTCTGTATCTCAGGAGTCAGAACGACAAGCTTCAGAAGTTAGTTCAGGTGGTTATCTGCAATTTCTCTTTGGAGGGCACTCTGAGGTCAAATCCATTAGGACATTTGTTCAGACTGAACTCAACTCCACTGGGTTTTCAATGATACACTCAGTACTTCACCTGAGAACCTGTGATCCTCAGATACAGGAGATGTTAGCAATGATACATACATAAAAAGGAAAGAAAGAAAATCTGATTCATGCCTACACAGTGTACAACGGATGAAAAATCTATAGCTCCAAAATGATTTAGTAAAGACTATGACACTTGTTTTAAAGATTAAAATCATTTTAATACTAAATAGGATGATTGCATTCCCAAGTTCCTACACCCCACTCAGAGAAGCATGAAGTTTTGCCCCCATAGAAAACAACATACTCTTGTCATAGCATAGTTTGCTGTTCATCAAGAGAATGTAGCATGGTAGCCAAAGTTTTCCAAATGCTTGCAACAGGGTCATAAATAGAAAATATGAGACAATTTTCTTTTCCCTCAAGGAATAGAATATGCTGAACTCTGTCCCTCAGATTCCATTGGTGTGAACATTATTGAAGGATTTATTATTTTTTAAATACAATCTGATGTGATTTTATGTATTGACAGTTGATTAAGGCAGAAGGGTCTCAGAGGCAATGAAATACGAACAGATGAAGTTTATTTGCCTTTCCTTTCATTTATCTTTCATTGCTTCTTGGGAAATAAACATTTTTAAACTTATTTAAATCATTCTCATCAGCAGTATACTGCAGGAGCAAGTCCTAGATGACATTTTGTGCTTCTTTGATTAAAAACTTCATCCTTGAAATCTGCAGAAATGCGAAGCTCACACCCAGCATATCTTCTGTAGTATTTTTACCCCCAAAAGGTATTTGCAGTGCTTAGGTGCCAATCGCTCTCCTTGGGGAAGAAATAAAGCCTGCAGCTGGTCTGCAAATGACCAGCCTGGCCTCCAAAACATCTGGGCCATTGTTTCAGTGGCGACTTCTTCTGCATTGCAACTTCACACACATGTGTGCTCCTACACTCAGATACATGCACGCATGCACACACACACACGCACGCACACACAGGCATGCGCACACACACAGTAATGACATATAACCCAGCCCTTCTCACCAACTCTATCCATGCCGATGGAGGAGAGCGAAGAGGGTGTAGTTGATGCAGTTCATCCATCTTTCACGTTTGTTGTGCCAGACGCTACGTAGAGCCTTTTTAAATACCTGACTTTTAACTTCAGACAAATAAAACTCTAAAATGCACAAAACAAGCTGGCATCTATGTGTCTAAGACCTCATTCTCACTGTTCGCTTTACTAATTTCTATTTCCATCGGCGGAAGGTCAGAATTTTAAAATGTCTTTCATTTCATGCTTTCTGGCAAATTTGCACTCCACACCTCATCACCCAAAGCTCTGTCTCACTTTTGTTTCTTCCTTTTTTTTTTCCTGTCTATTTATAGCATCCATTTCTTGCTTTCAAACTACTTAGCACAGGCCTTTAGTCCACGATAGCTGATTTTTAAAGCCTTTTAAGTTTCTATCACTTTATAGATGTTCAATTAGGAATTGCAGATAATCTGAGAAATTACCCTATTTGCAAGTGAACGCATTAGTTTGTCAGTTTCATAGATGCTGAAAGAAGACATAAAACTCATGGACCAGAGACAAAGGACTTTATTACTTACAGCAAGAGCAGGCAATTACCGAAGTGTCACAGTGCTCACAGGGTAATACAAAAGGGTTCTAGGGGCTCCTACACATGGAGTGGGGTACAGTCTAAGAGAGGAACCCTGTGATGAAGGAATCTGAGGATTTTATGACTTAACACCTAAACTGACTTTCCATTCATTTCTCCTCCACACTCTACGGTCATGTTCTCCAAGAATGCTCCATGCATTTCCCATTAAAGAAGATAGATGTTTCCATCTCTACAGCTTTGTACTTTTTCCCCTGCCTGAATCTTTCCCATTTTTTTTCTCCAACTTCAACTACCTATCCTAGCCAGTTGAAGCTCTACCAATTCCATAAATTTCCCCCCAGCTTACTGCGGGGTGTACAGAACTTCCTTTCTGGCAACTTATACATTTTCATATGCTCCTCAATAAATGCCAAGCTCTCTTCCCCTTATTATATTTGCACAGCGATGGATTTAATTTCTCCTAGATGATCTCTCACTTGACTTCTTTTTACCATTTCCACATGGCTTTCTTGCTTCCCAAGTAAATGTCAATCATGTATACAAAACAAATTATGTGGTAATAAATTACCATGATACAATTTTCAGCAAATCCTTTCTTTTTCCCCAGGATGATTTTAAAAACCTTTATTGGCTTATTTATTTTAATTTACCAATGAAGTTTTATTCCTTCAATCTTTTGAACAGTCATTCTACATTTTTAAATCCTGAAAGTAACTTCCATCTGGGTAAAGGGTCTATGTTAAGACATTTACCTAACTCCCCAAGCAAAGCCAGTGGTAAGTAGAAAGTAGAAGTTAATAGACTCTTTCTGGGTGACTGATCTAAGTTGAAGTGAATTGAGAATTCAGTGCAAGTGTCTCCCTGTCACCAGAAATGGGCATCACTCCTGATGCTCTCAGTTACAAGATCTTAGTAAAGAAAGCCAGATGTATTAAGCTGTGATTTGAACTGGCATGAGTCTCACCTATAGTCAGTCCCATAGAAAATGCAGTTCAGATCCCAGCATGAGTTCCCACCAGAGAAATTTGTGTCTCAGCTCTGCGGTAGTTTGCTTGTAACACTGGCCATTTCCAAGGGAGCCAAGCATAATTTTAAGCCTAGAGTCAGGATGGCAGAATGGCTACTAGAGAGCTGGTGGTGACCTGTGTGTGACAGTGTGGGTCTGTGTACGCTCTTGACTGACCTCCCAGAAGGAATCTCAGCTTTTATATAAACACATTTCCAAATTTGTTTTAAGGTATCGGTAAATACATACTGTCAACAGTTTGGCTCCATGATTCGGGATGCACATGCGTTCAGGAAGCCAAGGAAAGCATGGCTCCAGAGCAACACTGGCCACAAGAATTCTCTGCAGCGGTGTCATGCTCCAGATCGAGCCCTTCCAAAATGCCAGCCATGAGCACCTCTGGCCAGCATGGCCTTGAAATGTGGCTAGCACAGCCCAGAAACAAGTCCCTTGGTTTTATTTTACTTAATACGAGTAACCATATGCAATAGTGACCCCTGTACTGGGTGTTTAGCTGAAGAACTAATGCTTCAGCTGTTCTGACTGCCATGAACTGTCTCTTCCAGCCCTGCACTAGCTGTGCTGGCTGGAGCTATCATGATCATTTTCACAGACGAAGAAACAGAGAATGAGGTATTTATAATCATTAGCTCCGTATCGCACGACTGATACACGGCAGAGCCAGAACGCAATCTGATTGACTGCACGGTTCCAGGGTGCAGAATTGAAAAGCGTTCTTTCTTTTGTTTTCACTTATTGCGGCTCACCACCTCAAATGAAGTTTAAATCCTCGAACACGTCACAAAGGCACCGTACAGAATAATTCCGATCAATGCCTCCACCGTCATCCCTTCACTCCTTCTATGTCAGGAACACTTTCTCTCTCCAAACACAGGTGCGGCTCCCTGGCCTTTTCTTGCTACCTACTGCTTGAAAGATGGTCTGTCCACTGTTCATGTCCTCTGCTGCCCAGTTATCCCATGCCTCATCCCTTGCCTAGAAAGCAAACTGAAGGAAGAGCGTTATACTCCCAGAATATAGTACAGTGTACAGCAGACCCTCTACATATTTTTACTGACAGATAAATAAAAGGAAAAATGAATATATGAAAGAATTAAACATCACATTCATAGAGGCTTAGAATGCACGACTCTAGTCTAACAAAAAGAATTTCCTGGACTATAAAGTATATTAAGAAAGCAAGATCTCTACTCATACATATTGAAAAGCCTGTTTTAACATCTGTGAGGAGAAAACGTATACATGTCCAAGGAGGGCAGTGAAGGCAACCAGGGCTCACACCCAATTTAAAGGGCAGTAAGACCACAGGGCTGCGGAGGACCAGCTTATCGGAGTAGGTGGCACTGTATCCTCACACCCAAGGTGATTAGATGTACACAGTTGCCCAAACTGGGGGCCTTGGGCAGACCTTCCCACCCCTTGGACTAGAATGGCTTAAATCATTATGGAGAACTCAGTCTGCAGTGGGCTCCCAGATGAGGTGTGAAGTTGTCTGTCCAGAGGGGCCAATACCACTGCTTCTTACAACAGGTATTTATTCTGACACAACCAGCCAATGCTTGCTCATTTCAGAGAATACCTAGGGACTGGCTCCAAGCTGAGCTTCTATAAGTATCTCTGATGGGTTGATTTAAAAACTCACCGCTATCAGGAGACACAGAAAATCTTTGAGCCTCACCTCATTCGCGTGCACCCAGCCAGACATGACAAGACACTCCTGAGCTGCTACTATGTCATGTCTTTGCCAGGGAGCATGGGTTTGGGTGGGAAATTTCAGTGCTTTCTCTTTTTACTGTACATGGAGAGCTTGCCACTCTTAAATCAATGGTTCTGCGCCCTCGCTGGACTATGATCACTTGGGAAATTATCTAAACACAGACGGTCCCATCCTATGGCGGTCTGACATGATCTTTTTTTTTTTTTACTTCAAGATGGCGCAAAAGCAATATGCATGCATTCAGTTAAAACTGTACTTTGAATTTTAAATTTGAGGCTTTTTTGAGGGCAGGGATACTACGGCATTTTACTTGTCTTGATACTGGGGAGCACAGGCAAGCCACAGTTCCCTGTCAGCCACATAGCGAAGGGGTAAGTTCCACGCTTCTTCTACAGTAGCCTGGATCATGAAGTCTACCGTGTACCGTCTCTAGCTTAGGTATATCAAATGCATTTTCAGTTCAGGATATTTTTGACTCATGGTAAGTTTATCGCAAAGTACCTCTGTCATAAGTTGCGGAGCATTTTTACTGCCATACGTGAGTCTCACTCTCAGAACTCTGGATTTAGCTTTATGAGATGAAGCTAGAGCAGTTTACAAAGCTCCCGCTGACTCCAGTGGCGCCTGTGGTTGAGACGCTCCGCCCTAGCTCGGGAAATCAGCAGCTTAATCACCTGAGGCTTCCTGGAGAAAAGAGTGGCCTCGGGGTTGGCACCGTGGTTAACTTTGTGAGGGCGAAAGAGAGGGTGGTCCGAGGAAAGAACCCCGAAGGGAAACAGTGGCGACTTTAGCAGGAAAAGACCTTAGTCTGTATGTGAAGAATATGTGAAGAATATGCAGATTATTATACCAATTAATCTGCACCAGAACTTCTCTGCAGTTTCAGTTGTTCTCATTTTAAGGAATGGTGGAGGTCCTGCTATTAAACTCGGTTGTTGTTATAATTCAATTCAACAAACAATAATGGAGTGTTTATAATGTGCATTGGTTCTCTGGGCCAGATACAAAGAAGAAGAAGCAGATTGGAAAATAACATTCAGAGCCTGAGAGTCTAGCAGGGGAAAAGACACAAACAGTTAAATGTGATGTGTTACTCGGCGGAAATAGATGTAAGTACAAATGTGTTATGGGAGTTGTGAACAGGGAAGAGGGAGTAAATTAAATTAATTCTGTCACTCAGAGTAAAAGCCAAAGGCTTTGTGGTGGTCCACCAAGCCCGTGGGCAGGCACACTGTTACCTCCCGACCTCGCCTCCAACTGCACATGTCACCGGTCCCAATCCAGGCATCCTGACTCCTCCTGGCACACTCCGGCCATGGTCTCAACGTGGGGACTGTGCTCAGGCCATTCCCACGCCTGGAACCTCTTCTCTTAACCATGTAGAAACTCCTGCCCTGGCTTCTAGTCTTTTCCGAAATGCTGTCACCTCAATGAGTTTGACCTTTCTAACACTACCTAAGATGAAGATCTATCTTCAGTCTCCACTCCTAGCACTCCAATCCCATTTTATTGGTGTGTTTTCATGTAGTCCTCAATTTATTTATACTTGTAAATCTCTAGTGCCTGAAACTCTGCCTAGCAGATACTAGGTGCTCAGGAAAATTATCTTGAAGTTATAAACAAGGACTTTAGCAGAACTTTCTTTTAACAGTGATGTCTTCTCTCTAATTTGCTATTTTATAGCCAGAGTGCTTGTGAGTTGAGACAGTTAATCACAGCTCACTGGACCGACAGTGGAGAGACTTTTTTCTCTGATTTCTGTGGGAATGCTTTCAGTCATCTGTGCATTCAGTCAGTCAACAAATGTTGATTCGGCAACTGTTCTTGGCTTCATGCTGGGCGCTGCAGGCTTTCAAAATTCTGATCTCAAGGGACATAAAGTCTGAAAAAGAAAAGGTAGGGTTGACACACCCACCGATTAGGACAATAAATGGCAGGGTGTTATGCACACCCAGAGAAGAATACCAAGAGCAACACGGTGCTTGGAGTCCTCAGAAGTTTTAGTGTGATGCTCAGGCAGAATGTCTAGCCATTCTGTCTGTAGGCGGGGAAGACACAGGCTGACACTAATCAGTTCATTTACCAAAGATGGAGCTTCTAATTTTGGTCTACTCCCCTTATGAGATTCCTGCCAAGGTCGTTGAGAGATGTCGTTAAGTTTTCCAAGCACACCTGAACTGATAGCCTTTCCCTACCAAATCAGGCATGAAGACTACTGAGCAATGGTTAAACATTTTCCATTTTCCTTTTCTCTCTCCGTATCCTTAAGGTTCGTCGTTACTTCTTCTAAGCCAGACTTAGTGCTGTACATTTCAGGTGCTTAAGAATAGCTTAGCATTTGGGCTGCTGGGCTCCAGCATGTACATGCCTCTACTGTAAATATAAAATAGCTCAGATCAGATGAAAACGCATCACTGGTTCCACGTGGAGGTGAACGAACGATTTGTTCCCCGGTATGGAGCCCTCAGACAGACAGTGTTAATGGGTCTCATCGCGGAGCCGTTGGTGACAATAACAGAGTTAATTTTAAAGAGGAGGGAATTAAATAGTAGTTCCAATAGTTCCAGCCACTCTTAATTATTGTGATGGCAAATTATGGACAATTTCCTGTCACTTTCCCTTCTAAAGCAATTATTGATGTTTGCTTTATGGCTGAACTGGCCTGCAAACGCTCTGAGCAGGAGGCTGCCTGATTCACTGCTCGGTTGGGCTCATATTCAGAAAGCCATTTGGCCCGCAAAACTGCTGGATTATCTGTAAACACAGTGAAAGGAGACAGTGATTGCACGAAGCAGAAGGAATGCACCTGAATGCCAATAAGGCGAATGTCACGACAAGAAGACAAAGGCAGCATTGCATGTGATCTTTGCGATAGAAACCAATTTACTTTGGTACCATCTCAAACAGCAAATGATGGTGTAATTCCTCATGTCAATACATAATTTATTTTGTAATAAATAACTACCCACATATTTATGGAGCTCCTCTCCCTTCCTGTTTATGATGCTCTCAGGCTCTCTCTCTCTCTCTCTCTCTCTCTCTCACACACACACACACACACACACACACACACTGCAGCATCACTGCAAAGCTTTCTGTGTTTAAAGCTGTTCTCTTCACTATGCTTGGAAAAATTATAGGATGAAAAGCCACTTTCTATCTTGGAAAATAAAAACACTAAGTTATTTATTTTCTTATTTCCAAATTACCTATCAGACTGAAGGATTCGTGAGGCCAAGTTAAAAAAAAATCAAAGAAATGCAGCATTAAGCCCCAGCCACATTTCCTAATAAAGGAAAGCCTCTGTGTTTAGGGTGACAGTAAAATCGGGCAGTGAATCAACAAAGGAAGAGAGTCCTGCCCCACGCTGCTGCCCTCTTAAATGCACCTGCTTCTTTGTGGGAGGTCGGACTAGGGCTGCTTCCCAGAGTCACCTCACTCTGGATAGGTAGGATGCAAAGACCCCTCGGGTCAGCCTCTGAATCTCCCCCAAGCTGGCACTGACAGGAAACTCTTCCCAGCTGACAGCTGGTCGCTGACCTAGCTGAAAGCAGTCGGGGGTCTTCCCTGAGTCTTCAGCCACAGGTGACCTCATCAGTGACCAAGCCGTCACCATAAGCAGTTGTCGTCTTCAGTCAAGGACGAGTGAGGGCTGAGCCTGTCTGCAAGGAGGGCGGAGACAGCATAGAGAGACTGGCAAGCAGGCTGCGGGCCACTGTCAGAAATCCCTGCACACTGATAACTGGAATTACGCTCCTGGTTAGCTAAAGAGATTTGGGACAATGGTGGCTAAGGTCCAAGCATATTTTATCTTGTGAGCTGTGTCCCATCTTTCATTTTTTTTTAGTCTAAAAAAAAAAAATGAAAGATGGGACACAGCTCACAAGACAAAAGATTAAAGAATGACATACGTACATTTGAACACACAAAAAATGCATTGGGGAGCTTTGAATGAACTATCTGCTCTGAAACTCTTTGGGTATTCATGATTATAAATACGTGTTGATAATGTGATACCCATCAACTACCTGAGTTCGGTAAACAATAACTCAGAGAAAGGGCAAAGGTAGCATGAGATACCACAATCATGCCTTGGAAAAGTGGCTACCATGTCATATAAGTACACACACACACACACACGCACTAACCCAAAACAAGTGCATTTTTTTAAGCTGCACAGATGAAACAGCAGCCCACAGTGTAGAGAAAACAAGGGCTCTGATTCAAACACAACATATTGAGAAGCAGAAATCAATACCCAGAGAAGGTTTTACATAGCCCTGGTATTATTTTTAATGAGCTGCTGTAGAGAACAACCACAACAGAATGGAATCCAAGACTCTCTGTGGACTAATTGGCTCCATTCTTCAGCCTGCCAACAGAGTTGTTTCTGCTCTGTTTAGAAAACATATGCTGGGACCTAGATCAATGAATCAATAAGAACATACTGTCCATCTTACCAGTACCCAGCAAAAAAAACCTCTGCTGTACGGTTAGGGGAAATATTTTCTGGAAACATGGTCATCCCCACGCCTCTTCCAAACAGAAAATAAGTTTCTGATATAGTTTTCAGGAGTCTTATTACTTAAGGTAGATAGTCTGAAACTTCAGGATTGTTTTTTCAAATAAGAATCAATCAAGTCCTGAAAATTAAAGCTTTACCAAGGCACTATCCAATTATATGGACAAAAAGGCACCTAGGTATTATTTTCTGGTATGATTTTCATAAATAAAAAGATTTAAGTGATATGCGGATTAATAACTCAGTGCCATTATTTAAGGAAACAAGTACATTTAGCATTAGAGAATAATACGATAAAACCAAAATCTTAAGCATCAAAATTTTATATTATTTTCCACACAAAGGATTCAAGGGGTGGTGACACTCTTTTAATATTTGAAAGAATTATTTTTGGAAGAATGCTGTAGCTATTCATTCCTGAAGGTAGAATGGGTAAGATTTGTCTGTGCTACCACATGACAAACTTAGATAATTTTGCAACCTCCAAAATGATGTGGTGCAATTGTTAACGTACATGAGAACCTGAGGGCCAAAAAGACCGGGACTACTAAACCAGCTTAAGACAATAAATACTCTCGCAGAGTTTGGGTGGGACGGAAGCAGGGCTACAATTCCACTGGCCCAAGTTCTCTCGTGAGGCTGCAATCAAGCTAAGCCATATGGGGGCCACATTCTCATCTGAAGGCTCAGAGGAGCAGGTAGGGAAAGAGCAAGAGGGCAAATCCACTTCCATCCCACTCTGGTGGCTGTTGGTGGCCCTTGACTCTTCGCCGTGGAGACCTCTCCACCTGCTGCCTCACAAAATGGTAGAAGAAGCCATCTGAGAGGGAGCCATTCTGTAAATGCCCATCCTCCATGGTTTCCACACGCTCTTCCGTGGAAGGGAGCCACCTAGGGGCACCCACCCTCAAGGGGAGGAGGTTACACCAAAGCATGCACGTAAGGACGTGAGGATCATGGCGCATCAGAAAGGCTGCCTCCCACACCCAGGGTCAGGACACCCACTGTTCTTGCCACTAACCTGAACTCAGCTGGGAGGAACAATTTCTTGGTCTTCAAGGTCAGTGAACATGTCACAGGATGTTTTAGGAGACGGTAGCATCTTTACTCCACGACGTCTTTTGAGTTTGTTTATTTATTTGGGTAACGGGAATGGGGCTCATGACCTGCATTTGCCAGGCAGCCGCTTATGCCACTGAGCTATATCCCCAGCCTCATGTGACGTGTTTTCAAATAAGGTACTCTTTACCAGTCTGAGGAGTTCTGACTTGACTGTCTCTGGTGGCTAAGAGGCAGTACAGTTGGGGGTAAAACGTGGTTTGAGTCACTAACCAGCTAGGTCATGAGCGAGGTGAGGCAACTAGTTTGGTTCTCTAAACCCAGTTTCTTTGCTGCCAAAAGTCAGAAATGGTACTGAGTTTTTCATCGTTCTCCAATTCTGTGGCAGCTTTGAAACAATCATTCTGGCCATCTTCAGGATGTAAATTCAGAAACCATCCCCAGGGTTTGACATAGACGAGAGGAAAATGGTGGGGGAGAGTTTTCCACTGAAGTATTCTTTCTCTAGCTTGAATTTCTGTATTAGATGAAATTTCTTGTTATTAAAAGTCCAGAAGATGGTGGGGCAGTAAGCGGCAGAGGAAACAGCCTCTCTGAGAGAAACAGCCCAGATGCTGGGATACAGCACCATGGGGAAGATGGGAAGGAAGGAAGGAAGTGGGTCCCCTGGACACAGGAAGAACCTAAAGTGAGAAGTGAAGCCCACAGAGAGAGTTAAATAGAAAAACTTAAACGAAGAAGAAGGCATGTTCCAGCAGCCATCACTGAGGTTCCCCACCAGTAACCAGCTTGGCATGGAGGCGGTGGGCAGCCCTGGCCCCGTGCGCACTCCAGCAGCCATGGTGGGGCTCCCTGCTGGTAACCAGCTCCACCTAGAGGAAGCAGCCAACCCCCCACACATTGCAACAGCCATCATCAAAGATTCCTCACCAGTAACCAGCCAGGAGGCAGCGGCCAGCACACACACACACACACACACACACACACACACACACACACGCACACATGCACAGTGCACTCCACCAGCCACTGGTGAGCCAATGCAGTCTGGAAAAAGCAGGAGACAGCCCTGTACCAGTGCACCCAAGGGTCACCATCAGATACCCGTAGCCAGAACTGGCTAGAAAAACCAGTCTCACTTCAGAGAAACTGTAGCCAATGTGGGAAGTGCCAGAGACTCCACTACCCACTTGTCCAGAAGAACCCAGGAAAATGTCAAGACGAAGAAGCAAAAGGCAGACTCTGGCCTCCATCCCAAGCAGAGCTGATCTAGGAGATGTAAACACAGAAGAGACGGGTGTCACACACCTGAAGTTTCTGAAGGGTTGGCAACTGAAGTCAAGAGACAACTTCATGAGGCTATAGAAGAAAGTAGAACAGAAACACTGTCTCAGGTAGAAGAAGAAATGCAGAAAATAATAAAAATATTGCTAAGCACCTCTAAAGAAGACATAGATGAGAGAATAGAAGAACAAAGAAAAATGATGGAAATCCTGAATGGACAATATAAAAAAGTTGTAGAATACATGAAACAGATTCAAAGAGATATCCAGGAAATTAAAAACTCCATGGAAAGCTGGAAAAACTGCTTGGAAGAAATTAAATATAGACTTTCAAACCTGAAGACAGATTTGCAGCTTGCAATCACAAAAGGAAAGGAACCAGGAAGTAACAATTCAATGGCTACAAGACAACCAAAAGAAACATACCTTAAGAAAAATAGGTGTGAGTGAAAAAGCAGGGGTCAACACAAATGATATTAAAAGTCTATTTACAGAAGTAATAGAAGAAAACTTCCCAAGCATAGGAAAAGGACATTCAGCTAAGTGAGACATGTAGAACTCCAGCTACCCATAACCAAAATAAATCTACACCCAGACATACAATAATCAAGATCCCAGAAACTCAACACAAAGAACAGACTATTAAAGGCTTCTAGAGAAAAGAAACAGATCACCTATAAAGGAAAAACCATCAGAATGATGACAGACTTCTCAACACAAACCATCAGATCAAGAAGAGGTTAGGGTGAAGTATTTCAAGTGCTGAAAGAAAACAACTTCTAGCCCAGATTGATGTACCCTGAAAAACTATCTTTCATAATTAATGGAGAAACAAGATACTTCCATGACAAAGAACACCTGAAGGAATTCATGACCACCGAACCAAGCCTACAAGAAATACTTAAGGACATTCTAGAGAGAGATTAAAAAAGAAGAAAAGACCATGGTTCCAGGTGCTGGAGTCCAGCTGTGGCAGGGCTAGGGTTTCCCAAAGGTGGTCAGGGAGTCGGCGATTGAGAGACAGAAAACACTGCACACCAGTCTGTGAGTGAATCTGAATCCGCCTTTATTTTTTAGAAGCTGGAATATATATTTGCCAACCCTGGCAACAACCCCCAGCCCCAAGCAGGAAATGCCCCAGGCCCAGGGCCAGGCAGGGACAATCCCAAA